>DWQT01002979.1:0-13177 GCA_018244895.1 Myscelus amystis hages | reverse complement strand
AAACTACTCATTCTCTTTTCTTCTTTTCCTTTGGCTATGGCTTTACCTACTATGGCTACTATGGCTTATGGCTTATGGCTATTTACTACTATGGCTTTACCTACCCACATACACACTAATATTTACTTTACCCCGCAAACAAGATTATAATGTAGTTTACATACATGACAAATGGTAATGTAGCAACAATATTTGCCACAACTAATGCAATTTTGGCCTGTTTTAATAAAATAGGCGGCATTTTGAGGTGTGTTCATGCAACACACGCAACACAATTTGACTGGACAGTTCTAGCTCTGGTACGATTGTGTGTGGTGCAGACCGTACCAAACCGTTCGTGGTGCTACCCGGACCAAGTTCGATTGTCTATTGGGGTCTGCAGTGTTGGTTCAAATATAAAGTATGTATATTATGTGGTTTCTAAATTAGGTAATTACCTAATATTACATTTGCATCTCTGTCTGTACAGAGAAAAACTCCTATCAATACCCTTCCATCAGTCATTTCAATTCTGAAATTCATGTTAAGCCATTTCCGTAATTTTGCCTTCCCTTTTGCTTCCTCAACCACCTACAAATAAAAATATGATAATTCATGAATTAAACTGAACTAAACTACAAGTTAGTACAAGTGTTCCTTTTATGTGGACAAACACATTTTATGTATAGAATGAACCTCATTTGTTAACTAATTACGTACACTTTTTACTTGCATATTCATTTGAAACTATGATTGATCTTATAAAGAAAACATAAAGGTTAAAGGCTATTTCTGCCTTATAACAGCAGTGTCAAGCGCTGCTGTGTTCTGGTTTGAAGGGTGTGGTAAGGGAGACATACTTTTTCGAGGCATTCCAGTTTAGTCCTCAGGGTAGCGGCGCACCTGTGGTCGACCTGACATAGGAATCTCATCTTATCTGGGGTCCAATACAAATGTCCATGGGCGGCAGTAGCTACTTACTATCAGGTGGACTGCATGCTTGTCTGCTACTTCCATATTATAAAAAAAAAAACAAAAGACGAGAGTCCGACTGATTTATATGATTACTTAATTATCAAAACTACAGACATGCATGAGACCCTTAATTACAGTTCCATTGAAAATACTTTAGTCTCTGTTACCTTTTCATTTTCCGGCGGCTTAACCAGTGATGTTTCATTACTCATTTTCAATGAAAGAGTGGATATAAGTTATAACTATAGAATGGAACAATTGTGTGGTGTAGCTTCTTATGACATAGTGTTTTAAAATCCACGTAATTCGCCCAAACTAGAATGAAATGAATATTAACTTCAACATTTCATCTAAAACAATTGCTATATATAACTACTTTTTTAATGAAGTAAAATATAACCAAGTGTCATTGGTCATTGTCAATAATGTTGACAAGCAGAATAATTTTTAATTGTTTTAAAATCAGAAGTATCTATTACAAGCAAGCGATTCAGTATATATTAACATACAGTATATTTTTTTTCTACGCAGTCGTTACATTATTGTTTGTTTTATATTTAGTTAATATTTGTAGCTGTTGCAAATAACTTACGTTAATTGTATTATACATTGCTATATGACAATCAATGTAATATTTTCCGAAAGCCAGAATATTACCAGAAAATCTTTGACATTGGTACATAACGTGACAAAAGTTATGATTATGACAACTGACAGTAACAACTTCAGAACCCGTAACAAACGTAGAATAAAAGTTTTTACATATTCTGTCTCATAATGAAGCGCAAATTAAATACTGCAAATATTACGCCATTAGCTAAAGAAGATGTATTTATGAAAGTGTTTAAATATTACAAAAGTAATAAACACAAGCCTGTTTACGATAATGCCATATCAGTTGAACGTAACACTTGTACAGATGAGGTATGGTAATGTATTAATTGTTTTAATATATTTTCTGTATAAATATACTTCTGATTTAAGTTATATTTTACTACTTCAGCTGAGAGAGAGACAAACCGACGATATTACTGTGAGCCTAATAGATGATGCAAGAGTAGAGTTACTTGGATTGCACAGGTTAACAGAATGGAGAGGATATACATTTAACAAGCATCCTGGATTGATTTTGATAAAGAATCCTTTCACCAGCTTGGGTCAGAGATATTGGATTCGGCAATGTTTACAAGAATATCCAAAGCTACCTAATAAAAGGAACATTGATATAGAAATGAACCTAAATGACTGGTGGGAAGAATGCTATCAAGATGGCCAGTTAAATCGCAAGCTACAGAAAAAATTACGATGGACAACGCTCGGCTACCACCACGACTGGGATAGTAAAGTAAAATGTTAATATTCTGGTTTTCAAAATTCGATATGTGTATACTTACATATTTTTTATTGCAAAATTTATCAGTTATCTTTATCAAATATATAGATAATATAATCAAATATATAGATAGCTGTATAGTAATATGTAATTTGGAGCAACAATTCCTGTTACATTTTTCAGTTAATCATCACAATAATTCTTTACAAAGACAAAGAAATTTATTTGTACAAATATGGATACATTTAAAGATGTTACAAAATTATTGATTCAAACCATATTTTGCCTTTTACGGCGTACAAATTTGAAAATATTGTACATGTAAATATTTATTTTTATAAAATTAACTTATTTTTAACTAAGATGCATATTTAAAGTCAACATAAAACCGTCTGTTTAGTACCCAGTATTGCACGTATTATTTAAAAATCTTTAGTTATCCCGTGTTTACATTATAGCAAGTGATGTTTAAATTTCATTTACAAAACGTATACCTACTGTAAACGTAATAAGTCGGACGTGCGTGCCAGGATCGAACCCACGATACACGAATGGGAGGCGGAATTTCAAACCACTGCATATAAGACGTAATAATAATGAAATTTTACATGTACATCGATAATAAATAAACCAAGCCTATCACGCGGCGCACCGAACCGTCAAACTCCACTGAATTTAGTGGTAACCTTCTAATGTAGTCCGCGATCCATCGAAACAGCCCCTAAACTTTACAATTAAACAGCCCCATCTTTATTAAAACGCTCTCAAAGTTCAACAGGAGGCAATAGCGAATTCACAAAATAGTTGCTTCGAGGTATTCAATTCATATTCATTATAAAATATGGCCGTGCGTATCGCACTTGCCGCGAGTGGGGGTGTTACCATAGATACAGGGGGTTGCTATAGGTGACTCCAATTGCCCCAGCATCCGCCGGGCTTCGGTGTCGCTTGGTCCAAGTTGCGAAAGAGAATGTATAGGTAAATAATTTTCATTTATACTAATAATGTAAAGCTGAAGAGTTTGATTGATTGTTTGATTGTTTGAACGCGCTAATCTCAGGAAATATTGGTCCAATTTGGAAACTTCTTACGGTGTTAGATAGCTCATTTATCGAAGAAGGCTACAAGCTATATAACAGCACGGTAAGATGAATAGGAGAGGAGCGGCAATAAAAAATATTGCGACAAGGGTAAAATCATTTATATGGCAAAGCAACGTTTGCGGGGACAGCTAGTGTATTATAAGGAGGTAATGCTCCGATGTTTTGGACATGTGGAATGAATGGATGATGACAGAATGACAAAACAGATGTAAAATGCGAGTGCTTATGGATGAATATGCCGAAGAAGACCAAGACTTTTCTGTCTCGACTAAACAGGTCCGACACTGGCTGAAGAGGGAGTCAAGAGTCTTCGAAACCGGCGTGTTAACAGAGGACATATCTCATATGAAAGATGATAGGATTAGTTACCTGTGTAATGGTAACCGGACAGCCAATAATCATACTTAAATACGATATAACATTAACATAGATATTTATACGAGTACTACACCCAGGCACAGAACAAACAAATGTGCTCATCACACAATTTTTTTTCTGGATGGGAATCGAACCCACAACCTTCGTTTTTACAGTCAGGGTCTGTAAACTGTCGATTAAGAGACAAGTCCAATTTATATCGAAATCTATTTAAAAATTGTGTATATAATTTATCAAAAGTCCGGTTAAAATAAGCACTATGTAATTCGTATTTAGGGCACGTGAAATTGCCCCAAGATTATTATTATTATTATTTACCTAGAAGCTCGTCGCTTGCCCCGGCCCCATCGATTTCCAAGTCCTCATTACGAGTTGAACAACAAATAAACAAGAGACGTCTATCGGCGTCTACTCCATTTATTGGACAATATTTACTGTACTCCCTTTCTTACTGAATCAAGTTGTCTATACATTTTCTTTAATATTTTCTTCGACTTTGTACAGAGATGTGAACTTGCAATATCATCTCCTAGAGTTTATTTAATGGTATTTATTGAGTTTGTTGATTTCTTCTTGCTATAGCGTACTAACGCAGTTATAATAAATGAATTGAAAGTAAATATTATAGAAGTCATTTAAATATAAAATAATTTGATTTAAAGTAACTATTATTTTTGCACAGCGACGTTACTGAAGCAATATTTGGAAGGAATTTTCCAAAAACTAATTAACGCAATATTTTTTAATTAACTATGAGGTTTCATATACCGAATATAATACTGCCTAACAAACATTAGTCTTCCTACAAATATTACTCTTGGTTGGGAATCGAACTCACGACCACTGGCTTCCCAGTCAGGGTCTATAACCACTAAGCCACAATCCCAGTTAATGATAATATAGCATATTATTCAGCAGACCCCTTTTCCAGCTAAAATGTATCTTATTATAATGATTCACAGTACAAATACAGTTTCGTACGTTCATTAATTTAGACTTGTAGGTAAATAGATGCAGAAAATTTGAAATGTAAGCCCAATTAATTTACAGTTATATGGTACATATGAATCAAATTTTGGGTATCAGTGTGATGAGATAAATCACGCGAGAATATGGAATATTCTAAGTATATAAAAACAGAATTGAAGTTATTTTTTATACCGACTGTGTATGCTTAAAATCATTTTGGACACCGTTTTTACATTACTGGCATAATCAATAAAAGATGCACCGTATTTAAGCTTATTTGAATAGAAAATTTAAAATAATAATATACCATTAATTTTTAAATCGCAGGTATTCCATACTTGTTTTTGTTCTCTTAATATTTTAAATTTCGAAATAAGAATCCAGCTTTATCAATTTATGATACGGTTGTTGTAATCTTCAATGCGTAATGAACAGTTCAAATTGAAGAACTAGCTACGAAATATATGATGAAGCTTAACTTCCGCCTCGCGCCATCTATCACCTGACGGTGGAAGCTTTTTGTAGCGATGAAAACACGTGCGGATAACGAAGCCTTCCCTATACCGCTGAAGCTAAATAGATGTCGCTACTGGGGAATGTTTCAGACGCGCCCACATCTGAACTGACGCTTTGGAGAGCGACTAGATGGCGCTAGTATGACATTCACATTAAAAATATTATAAAAACTTCAAAATAATAAATTGAAATTTCATAATAATAATGAATTCGTTTTACAAAAAATTGTTTTTGACAAAATTAGAAAAGGTGAGACAATTGGAGCTTATAACGAAATATGCAAAGTAGGGTTCAGGCAGGGCACTAATATTTCGATTCATCAGCGCATGCATGGGGAAAAATAAAGCCAACTTTATCTGAATGAGATTGGAGTACTCTGTAGTCTTACTCTGTTCATAAACTTTGTGCATGCCCCGTTAGGGATCTAGCGTGATAATAACAATTATTAACCTATCTCATTCTTCATATGTTCTACCTCTGTCATACATATTACGAGCAAAAGAGACGAATCATTATGTAGCTAAAACTTAAAACTATTATGGTACGAGACAATGGACCTTTACGGTACAAAAAACTCTTGAAACAGGCGTGGTTTGGGACACGTCATGAACTCTATCTATACTAGGTGACATTTCCTGAAAGACCTTTCAGGCTCGTACCTCATTCGCTTTGTATGAAATTAGGATTTAGGAATTTAGGTACCATCTATTCAAGTAAATGTCAAAAGTAACTTTGGTTAATATAAGCAAAAGGGTTTCAGCTTTTGTAATTAGCTTCAGCTTGATCGTTTATGTTGACATTTGCAGACGGAGGAGGCCCAAATGTAATTTTTGTATTAAAACTGTAACAAATTATACCCCTGGGTCCTCACGTGCGTTGTATCCGACAATAATACGTATACAAGAGCTTGCGACCAAAATTTTCAAGCGGACATTAATGTTACAAAGTGACAATTATTGTGTAATGTGACAGTAATTCGACGAAGTGACAATAATTGTTTAAAGTGACAATAATTCTACGAAATGACAATAATTGTATAGAATGACATTATTTTTACAAAGGGACAGTAATTGTGTAAAGTGACAGTAATTTTACAAAGTGGCAATATTGTTTTTGCTTAAATCAAATAAAAACAACGGCTAATACGTCCTGTATGTGCATGAAATATTCTCGTTAGCTCGAAATTGAGGGCAACCAAATATATTTATACCACTTTAGTAACCACCCAGGTTTCAGAGGTGCCAACGTACTGATCAAATATACGAATAATAAACGTAGGTAGCGATAATCCGTAAATGCAGCTTACATGTCCCATGTACGTTCCGTTAGTTGCATTCGCAAGAAAACAGACCGCTTTAATGAGTGACTATACAAAAGCGAAGAACAATGTAATTTCATTATGGACTCAATTAGCGCGGAGCGCTCGCTCTGCCTACAAAGGTACTCGTACAAAGACAGGTGTTGCAAAAATAAAGTTGCAAAAACTTAGCGGCGATAGCCGGGCGTTTTTTAATTAAATGAATGTACATTTGGCGAAAGATATACTTAAGTATGTCAAGAGTACGTCAATTATACGATGTACGAGTAGTATGACGATTTTGAATTAAAAAAGCTTTCCTTAGGAGCTGCGTCAAGAAAAATCCTTAGTTCTACCTACCCATATGCGAAATTGATGTGACTATGTATTATATAATGTTATAGTCATTAAATAAATACATACGGTAACCTTATCTGTTTTATCTACATTTCTCTGTTCCCAATTCGATGCTTGTTAGAGGACGATCATTTAGTAACAAGGCTACTAATTGATACTTGAGTATTTAGTGTGTGCTATTTAATTTCGGTATTCTTGGGTTGTGTACAAAAAAAATAAATGTGTTGTTTTCAAAATGTTGCCGAGTCCTATTCGATATAAGTGTAATAATCAGTGTGTGTTGTCTATTTATCACCATAAAATGATGGCTATCTGTGAGGATATTAGAAGATATAATTAGTTTTGAAAATGTATAGCTCACACATGAGGACCGCGTCCTATTCGCGTCTTATTGTCCTTCGGTGAGATACAAAGATTTATTGTGGTCCTAATTGTGGCCGGAAACCGAGGCCAGTCTGATTTAACGGTGGGGAGGGTGGAAAGTGATTTTTGGTGTAGGCCTGACACATACACTGAGTACATACACTCTGGCGTAATTGCTGCTAAGTTTATTATTTAACTTGACAATCTAAATTGACTTGAGTAGATGCCTCCTGTAGTGGGACATTTAATTTTGATTCTCTTGGTTAGAGACCTTGACTAGGTAGTAGGACAAAATGTTAGTACGAGTAGGTTTGATTGATTCGACACATTTGTGTGTCGAACACATTTGATGTGTCAAGTGTAAAAAGCATGTTTAGCAGCTATTCAGGTAAAGCAATACAGGCGTTTGGTTGCGTAATTTACTCAAATTTCGGATATTTCTTATTGGGGTAACGTAGTGCAGGAACATAAGCGTGATGCGTAATCTTACTTAGGACTTTAAAACAGGCTTTGGTCACTAATAAACTATATTCCTTTTTTATTGATTCACCTATTACGTTATAACTCTAGGAACTATATATTTGATGTTTTTGTGAGTTGTTTCGTCTGATATGTCCATGCGACAAGCAGGTAAAAGGTAGCAAGAGAATTTTATTCCGCTATAAAGCTGGAAAATCACTTTCCTCTCTCTACGTTTTCTTTGAAATTGCTTCTACTAACAAAATCATATTCTGGCACACTATGCAAAAATCTCTGATATACGAAAATGCAACGTTTATTTTCAAGATGAAAAATTGTCCACGTCCACCTCTAGTGAATCGTGCCTTCGCAGCAAGTAAATGATTGTTCTTCGGCACTTCCATGAGAAGAACAATTTTGTTTGGCTTCGTGGAAATTAAAAGCTGGCAACGCAAAAGAGGATTTAATCCCACTTTTGAAATATAAAAAACAAACAATTACAGTTTTATCAAAATTGTTTCTAGATTAAGCACGTTAGGTTTGTATAGACAAAAATATTTGGCATTCACTGCTTTTTACGTACCCCGTTCTGGCCCTAGCGAGATTGTATAATAATATTTTTTTTATCAAAACCACTAATATAATTATAGACAGATAATAAAGTTTCTGTTAAACGAATAAAGTTTCAACAAATTCCTTGATTTCGTATATCATTCGTTGTTGTAAAGAATACTTTAAAAATAACCCAACAAAATACACGTAGACGCAGAGAAATAAAACCGGTAAATAATTTTCCTAACAAGTAACGAATGAAGTGTAAAATGAAACCATATTTGCCGAGCGAAGTGGTTGCCAAATCTCCTCGAGCCTTACATAATACAGCCACATTCCTTTAACGGACTAATTACTACCACGATTGTAATGGCCGTGCTAATAGCGAGACTTCATTCAACGTACAATTACGTAACAGAAGTAATTAAAGGCCGCGCTGAAATGGCCGTAACGGAAAAAAATTTAACGCAAATGTTAGGTTTCAGTTCGACTTGCGAATGGGCCGTTATTTTCATTTTACAAATCCTATTAGGCTTTGTAATGGGAAAATGGATTTTCGAAACTATCTATTTTCAATATTGTTCTTTAATTTAATCTCTTCACTAGGTTTCTTATTAATCACCGAGCTAAACATTATCATTATTAAGTAGTAATTACACAATCACTTATAATTAAAAATTCAATCGTAATTCCAAATCAAAACGAGAAAACCTGAAACATATAAGTAATCAATTGTTAAATTCCCAAGATTATACCGTGAAAAATAATTTATGAAAATAGATGCTCTCAGCCAATCAGAAAACAGAAGGGGTGTTATGTAATGTAACACCCAATTTGTTCCAGTCGGCGAGATTCAAATTAAATTTTGGAATAAAATTGAACATTCAATAGGATTTGTCGAAAACCCCAAATAACTGCGACTGTTCCAACGAGTTCTAGAACTTTCCCCATTCGAAACTCATATCCCCAAAAAAGTAACGGGGCAAGCGACGGCCAACTGTAATGCCTAACCTCGCCCTGACTTGGATTTATACGGGGCGTGCATGCAGGAATTCGGACTACCGGACGCTCAACGAAAAAGCCGAAGCGATAAACGAACCGGCCGAGATTTACTTATGCCTTTTTAGAGCTATTTATGTGTCTCGTGACGGAATATTATTTGGCTTCGGTTGCCAGGTTTCCCTAACAATTTCGGACTTTGAATTTTATGGTCAGCCGTTTTCTGTTTCCTACTACATTATACTGTGAAATTACGCGATAAAAGGAGATATATGCAATTCACTTTTCAACCTTAATTATTATAGAGTTATCGAGAGTCATTATTGGATTGTTACGTTAGCATGTCTTCTGAAAATTGTATCTCATAGCATGTGCTATCCTTGTCTTGCATTAACGATTACGCATTTTACGTTTCAATTGTCAACGACTACATATTTTATTTGACCCAACATTTGGTGTCTTCTGGATTAAATAAAGTCTTCTGGATTAAATAATTAAATCGAATCTGCCTTCCGAGAACACCAAATTTCATATGTCGATACGAACAAGGAGTTACTAGGTCGGAGTTCTCCAGAATTCCGTCCCACGCCCACATCATTACCATCCCACCTGGGAAACTGTCCGGGAGCAAATATACATTGCAGCGCACGTCCCGAAACTCGATAGCGTTGGGAAATAAACACAAGCCAGTCGTGGTGTACGACACACTTGGTGAAATCTATCAGAGTGCGCCCCGGAATTGGGGAGTATTTTTCGGTTAGGCTGCACTTTTTCTGTCGTATTTGTAGCGCTCCTGGTATTGACTTGTTTCGCCGTGGACATCTTGAATTTGGTTAGAAACAGAAGATATTTTGTATCGGGCACTGTTTTAACAGTTAATACATGATTTTTTTAAATGTCTGTTCTTTATTTCAGATAACTAAGTATTATTGAAAATGTTTTTGGCCTTTATACACTTTTTGAACTTCATATAATTTTTGAAATAGCTTTCTAAAACTGAATGAGTACTTAGTTTTTTCCTTTTTTTCTAAAAAATGATCATTAAAAATAGTTGTAAATATCATAGATAAATTTAGGTTTTTAAACACAATAAGAAAATAAGGAACACTTTTGTACATACATACGTATATGTAGGTTTCATGTGTAAATTTCATTAAAATATTTTTTTCCGATTAATAATTAAATGGAGAAATCAATGACAATTTACCATAATTTCTTTTTAATACCTTATTATGTAAGTATTACTATGTATTTTTACTACGAAGCCTGTGTCCATCTTAATAATACTGTAATAATGTAATAAAACTTAACTAAAACCATTCATTTGTGCAATACTTATTGTAGGTAGGCAATCGGAAAATATATAACTTTATTAATATTTAATATCATCGTATACCTTATAAATGCACCCTAATAATTGCCCATTAAAGCTATAATGTGTTACCTTTAATAAATTAAATTCCTAATACGTAATTAATACTCGTTCACCGTTCAATCGTTCGCTCGTTCAATGGTGGCATTATAAATTCCGGGAGGGCCGCAATCTTCGCACCCATTGTCCGAGCCACTTGTCTCTATGGCCCTTAGGGAAAAGGTGCTTTGTTTGAAGGGTGTGGATGGCTGGGCGGGCTAGTACACAATACGTCGGCACTCAACACTGAGGGTTGGCATTTCTAATGATCGACCAATATATTTTTTTAAACAGTTATATTTAGAATCAATGCTTGAAGACTTCTTATCACCATTACGAAACTACAACAAGTTATTATAAATTACTATAATCTTAGATCAATGGAAGGAAATGGATAGTGCGAAATATATAAAACTTAGAAAGGAAAAATAAGTACATTTTACAATGCATTTACAATTCTGTCATATTTACATTAAGTTAAAACAAGACAATAAAAATGTAATTAGACAAAAGTTACAACTTTTTATATTTAATGTGGCGTTATAAATTCAAAGACAATATTCTTATTTACGTCAAAAGTGGTGGTGGTTAGCGGGTATTTGATATTTTGAATAAGTGTACTTAATTTTTCTATAGGTAATTAATCCTTTATAAATGGTGTTATGAATTTGGATACCGATGAAAGTCGCACCGATAGCGGGGGCGCCTCTCCTGCCGGTCCTCGGATATCGGTTCGACCTTGGCACCGTTGCGCTATTAAATTCTGAGCACTGAATATATTAGTTACAAGCGATTTCGCCCGTCCTCACTTGAATGAACATTTATATGAAGGCTCTATATGAAAGGTTATTTCGATTTAAGCACTACGTATAAATATCTTAAATATCAATCTCTTATAAGTAATTATGTAATGATGTTGCATATCATATATGAAAATTAATTATAAATAGAGTAAACCTAGTACTTAAATTCAAAAATCTCGTTTATATAAACAATAAAATTTTGGGAGATTTCAGGTCTATATACATTATAGACAAATATTTCGATAATTAATTATACCTATCTGATAAATATACATTAAATATGTATATTACTGAATACATACGTATTCATTTAATGAGATTACAGGAATCCAAAAAGACACTGTCTCGTGTTCATTATACAAATATTTGTCCTCGTTGGGAATCGAAACCGAAATCTCCGGCTCACGAATCAATGTCACTAACTACTACACCAACAGACTTGATAATAGTATCAATATGATGATGATTACGTTTTTTACGAAGAAATCTTTTATACGAAACAAAATATACGAGTCATATTCAAGATGTTAGAATTCTTTATAGTTCACCTTCGCTTAAAGACGTATATTTTTAAATCGACTTTCCGTACGTCTTGTCGGAATTGCTGCCAGTTATGCCCAAACTTCGCAGCTAAATAACGATAAAGCGCCGTAAGTGTGCATGGAGAAATTGTGAAAAAGCAAAAAAATATTTCATACGAAACGCCAAAGGAAAGGTGCGGAGGCAAAAGTGCTTTTATGGAACAACTTTGGCGTGCAGTGTCGTGTTCAGAGCTTTGTGGGCGAAGTGTGGTACAGATATTTGGAAATTATATCGTAAAAAATAACGATTGTGTACGAAAAGATTTTTATACGAGTATTAAGAACTAGTTTTTATTACTTATAGCAGTTCAAAATGTTAACAATACTTTTCATATCTTTGCCGTCAAAAGGTTACAAGCCGAACGATATTATTTACTATTACTATATTTATGACTATTAACCGAGAGTATTGATGTTTTGGGACATATCAAAACAATTACAAGCATTTACGATTTTCCGTAGGTTTCCACGGTCGTATCATTCCCAATGGCTTCTTAGAGGCCGATGTCGAGTCGATATTCTTGTACCGAGACGTATTGCCAAACGCTCCTCCGAACTCCATGTAAATGACCGCGATCAATTTCGCCGCGAACCGCCCGGGATTTGCAGCCGTACGATGCAATCTTCGACTTGTCATTGTCACCGTTGCGGTCGAGACGGACGCTCAATGGACTCGGGAGGCTGCGGCTCGCCTGATTGCTGATTTGTGGCTGCCACTGATTTGGATATAAATCACGGGGCCCACTGCTGCCTCTGTTCGATGTAATTTCATTCATTGACTCACCTGTTCCTCGAGGTTGACACCCCTGACAGTTATTATAAGCCGAGTTAATGTCTCCGATTGTCACCCAAAACGAACATTTGTTTTTGCGGTAACAAATATCTACCTATATTGGTAACTGGCTAACCAGGCAAACGTTGCTCTGCTATATAAATTATAATTCACATCCCCGCAACCCCTCTTACAAGTGGAATTTCGTAAAATTCGTTCTTATCTAACCTCTACTAGCCGAAAGGAATATTCCAGCCAATTTCAAGTGTCTAGGTGTTCTGGTTCCAGAGATATTGTGATGAGTCAATATATCGCTGTAACTCTCCTATA
>DWQT01002978.1:0-13180 GCA_018244895.1 Myscelus amystis hages | reverse complement strand
GTTTTAGCTCCGCCCACAGCGGGGGTGAGGGGGGCCAAAACGAAATTCAAATCGAAGTTGTACCTCGCCTTAAATGAATAAACAAAGCTAACTCCGTGAGACTTTCAAAAGCAATATCAACTTTTCTCTCAAATATCGACTTCTCTACTAAATAATTAAGAAAATATACTGAAAAATCATGTTTACATGTATCTTTTTGTCATTTTACCTCTATCAATTAGGACAACGATAAAGTTAACTAAAAAAGGTGAAGTTGAAGGAAAATAAAAAGGCGTATCCACTGTACCCAACCGTTGCTACATTTTATAGCGGAGTCGGTCACTGCTTAGACTTTGTTACCTCCATCGGGTTCTATAGATAGAATATACCTGGATATATCCAGTCACATATATGTAAGGGACAGGATGGAAATATTATTCAATCCTTAAACACATAAGGTGCTTTTCACACGACACAAACAATGAATTCTGTTATTGTCTGAGTAACCAAAGCAAAAAGAGCTTTCGTCTATGGTTTTATACATTCGTAAAATACATACCAATGAATACATTTGAACAAGGCTAAGTGCTTTAGTAAAATCTATGTTTGTTGAAGAAATTATAAATCATTCACTATTTCGTTCTTCAATCGATTTATCGGTTTTTAATTACAGTTAACACCTGCCAAATTGCCGAGGCTGCCTAGAGCCTATTTCTTGCCTATTCAGTGCCACCATTTCACCTTTGCATCTTGTTTATAGAGAAATGGATGAAAACACTGTCAGAAAGACTCGGATTCAAAAAATATGTAAAATTGTTTAAAGTAAACAAATCCATATCTATACTAATGATATACAGCTGAATAGTTTGTTTGATTATTTGAACGCGCTAATCTCAGGCAATATTGGTCCGATTTTAAATTTTTTTTCATTGTTAGATAGTTCATTTATCGAAGAAGGCTATATAACATCACCCTAAGATGAATAGGAGAGGAGGAGCAATAAAAAGTATTGCGACAACGGCAAAATCATTTACACGGCAAAGCAACGTTTGCGGGGACAGCTAGTCATCAATAAAATGTCTGAGTACATCGGATAGGCGAGCGCATTATCTCGTATCATCTATCCGAATTAATTATCTCAGCGCCAGTTTAGATTACACGGCATCGGTCCGAAAGCCGTCTCAATCAACGTCACGCGCTGATTGATCGAATGTTCACCGAATCATTGCGCTGTCTCACGGGGACGCCGCGAGTAGCTACAAATTACACTTTGTTCCATTAACGGATCTATATGTGATATTGATGAGATTACATTGCTTCGTATGGGATACATTAAAGTAGAAAAAACACATCAGGGTTTGTAAAGATACGAATATTTGCATACATGTACGTAAGTATTGCAATTTTCTCTCATGGAAGATTTTCAAGATTGTACATAATGTTCCAAAGACAGCAATGTACAATACATCAAAACCTATAAAATCTATAGATAAATCGGTTGAAAATGTGGACGGACCCTTTATGATGTAAATCTCAATCTACATATCCATGAGTTACATAGGATAAGTTATGTATACAAGTCATAGATGCTACAGGTATTTGCAGTGTAACACACACTTGTAACTAAAATCAACAAAAGTAAATGGAACAAAAGATGATATATTATTTCTACAAACAGATGGCTATAAAGAAAAAAGCATTAACATGTAATTGATTCCCGTGTATTTGCCGCTATTGTCTGTGCTTAAGGCTCGTGCACATCAAACCGATCGCTTTGCTACTCATCGCGCATCAGAATCAATGCCAATTGTCCTCAATAATTCAGGTTCTCAAAGTTTTATCCTGCTTTAAAGTAAACCTTCTTCAAAATTATGTAGTTATACATCGAAATGTAAATCATTACTTGTTCTATGAAACTATTGTCTTCCAAGCTTTTGTCAGTCTTATACTGTTATTACCATGTGACAATCATTAGCCTTTGTCACTGGCCGTAATAGCGGTTCAATGACCTCTGACAGACGACTTATCCAGAAACATCCATCAATCCACATTGAAGCACAAATACGGTCCAGGTATGTTAAATTTGGGTATAAAAAGATATTCCGCCAAATAAAATAAGAATACAGATATATATTAAATCGCTGCGGTTTAAGGCTTTGATTTGCAATCATTTTAGTGCGCGAAAGCCTTAACCAGTAGCCAAGTTGCACAGCAACCCGAGCCGCGAAACCGGACACCACCTTTTATCGCGCGCAAACAACCGCTCAGGTGCTTAGCCGGCTTGGGACGCCTCCGAGGGGATATTATTTGTTTTGGTAAAAGTTCGGCCCCATTAAAAAAAAATGATATAAAATAGTTATCAGAGCAGGGTCTTAAGCATTTCGTTTTCGGAAAAAATCCCTGTACTAAAGTTATCTGTCAAACTCCGTGTAGATATTTCAAGATTCAATCTAGATAATTGTAAAAATTAAGAGAGCTTGCGCTCATCGTGAGTAAGCTGCATGGATGATATTTATGTATATACACATAGAGGAAAGCAAAATCTAATAGGTTTTCTAATCTGTTCCTAATTTTCCTATAAATTCGTGCATTTATATATATTACTTGAGTATAGACAGATTGAGAAACTATTTTTACTATTGCGCGACTTCTAATTGTGGGATACATGAGCGAGAAACACACAACACACAATTCCAGTTTATTTCAAGTTTAAATGTGTTTACTTTTAGACTGCCCTGCCAGCCAAGCAGAAGCAGAAAGCAAAACATAGCAATTGTCACAGCGTTTTATAAGCTTTTAATAGTTTGTAATACCAGCAAAAGATTTAACTCCTTATTGACTCGTCCTTTGATTCTAACCAGAAATTATATTTCTTTATAAAATACAACAATACACACACCGACCTCTTGAGTTCACTCAGTATAAAATTCCTTTAGCAACGGAACAAGTGAACTGTTCGAAAGCCAGCGCGAGGCGAGCAATTTTTGGGGCAATTTCTTTCAATTGCTCCACCGTCCCGCCATTTCCCGGGCACTTAGCGAAGGTGAGCGCCACCCGTAATGGCGTAGCAGGTAATCTCAGAGCACTTAACATAAATCTAGAGACCGTTAAAATGTTCTTTCTACTGATATCGCTACCCTGTGCTGTGCGACCTGTTACATCTAGCAAAACGCCTAGATTACCTAGAGAACATCACAAATACAAATAAAACAACAATTACAAATTACTAGGAAGAAAATTACAAAAAAGTAATTTTAACTGAAGGTGAGATAGAAAATCAAATTACCAGCTGTCCCAATCATTCGCACCCCGAGAATTTCACTAAACACAAGTAAATTAGGCGTAAAAATAATTTAAGTCGGTGTCATAATATTTAAAAGTTGTTGCCTGCCAGTGACTGTCGCGTTGCAAACGTTGAAATACAACTCTGTTTAATATTTTAGTCTTTATTGAGAGGTAATAAGAGTGCCGTTGGGTGCAAACGAAGGTGGCAACTCCCCCTACTTCTGGTGGAAATATCTGACGGTTCGTGACGTTTAATCTTGCGTGGTGCGCGGCGGTCGCGCGTACGTATCACTTGATGGCCAGCTCTAGTGATGCGATATGTCGATAATTTAACTAATTTGTCGGTAGAACAGTATTCATATTTCTTAACGACGATCATTTGAAACTAATAATGCATTTTGAACTTGAAGCATTGGCGTGTGCCAGCTGTGCTCTGTGAGCTGAAGTACTGTTGTAGCAGAATAAAAGGGACTTTCGAAAATTCTCTTTAACTTCCATTCCAAGGATGGCCCGGACTGTTTAATGTTGGTATAGCACATGTCCTTTTTATTTATTTTCTATTCAATTTATAGCTGGTCATAGTTACCTTTGCATATTTCTCTTTATACACTTAAACTGTTTTCACCAATTATACATTTTCCTTTGGCTCACAAGTTTCCTCTTCAATTGGCTTAATTCTATCGATAAGCTATTACAGTCTCCGAGCAACACTAAGCACGCGTCTGCAGAAATTCAATTAACATTACCTCCAGTCGCGTGCACCTTTATTTCCGTTCGGAGTCACTTAGCCCCTCGCCCCCCGCCTCTCCCGCCCCTCGGGGGGTAAGACGCCAGTAATGAGGTCCGGTGATCGTTTAGTTTGTAGGTAATGGCTTACGTGAGCCGAGACAACTCGCCGGTTAGATTGTATCCTGCTTAATACGTTGAAATATCTCGAAGGGTCCCGCGATAGCGAATATGATTGTTCCCACGTAAGATGGTAAGGAAAAATCGGTAAGTTATTATTATTGCTATTACCTCTGGAGAGTGCAAAAATAGAAGAAGCACGTAAATTCTGTAAGAGTAGAGATATTTAGTACGGGGTCTCTCTGCCTAGCCCCCTTATGCACCTGGCGTGATAATATATAATACGTAATAAGAAATGCTATATAAATTACATGAAATTGTAGGCATGAATGTCAATATATTACTGAAATTAAAACCATTAAAATTACAATATTAAAAATATGTAATTGTTGGTGTGAATGCTAGTTGTTACTTACGTTAATTAGTTTACGTAATTTATCATTACTTTGTACCGTCTTCATGTTGATATGCTTACTGTAGTTTTTAATATATACTTTAATTTAACTACCATATATTAAACATAAGTATGAAAAGAAAAGCGTACGTTCGACATTCAAAAGGATTACAGTTATAACGACTATGGGAGATAGCGTCTCTTTTTAATTTAAAACAGGAGTTCAGTTTCCAAAAGAAAATACGTCCAAAGGTGTGACGAAAAACAATAGCGACAGAGATGGATGCGCGTCGAGATGGCCACCGGAGATAAGCTATCCCCAGAGTGATCTCTCTATCTGATGGAAGGGTTAAACGTAATAGCAACATTTTTCTACGACAGACAATTTAAAAAATATCGCATTCCTTGAACACAAATTTCATTTCACCTGCGTTTAAGTAATAGTAATATTTCCTAATCGAGCATTCGAAAGATATCATATAATACAGAAGACAAGTATTTTTTCACACATAACAATTTGTGTTTTCAAATAAAGATTATTTAATAACCTTTCACTAAGACATAATTGTAATGCAATGCATGTCAGGTATAAACAGCAATATTTAAATCAAATACAAAATACATTTGCCGAGAATCGAACCAGGCTCCCCGTCACACGCGCCACTAGTGATGGTAGGTAAATAGTACAATAATTCATCGACATCCGCCAGCCGGCAGCTGCATAACTCAGCGCGGGTCGTGAGAAACTGATCGTATTGTATCGATAAACTTTTACTAATATACTGTTAAATAGTTCTTCAAACTGTACTGTAATAATAATCCCATCAAAAACATTTTCATGTCAAAATGGTGCCAAAACGAGTTCAGTTTGCTTATCCTGTGAAAAAGTCATCAGATATATCGTATAAAGCCAAAGTCCAAAGACTACACGCTCTAAACCTACAAGCTAGGGCTTGTTAGTTAGGACTTCACAAACTCCACCCTTAAGTCAAAAGAGTGTTGACTAAAGTGTAGTTTATTCTAAAAAAATTGTTTATAATTAGTAAGAATTACTTTAAAGAAAAAAATAATACCATTTTACTAATACTGTAACGGAGTCCATCCAGTGCCTATGGATGAAAATTAATTAAGTAATTTAAACTTGTCTTAGCCGTTAAGTGTCTTAGGCGTTGCTTTGTGGATATCTATATGCACCTATCCGTATATACTCATCGCACAAAAATGTTTGTCCTGGCGTCTGATTTTCTGATCACGACGTCTGATTTTGCAGTGATCATATCTAGCACCTCAACCACGACGATTATTAGCTATTATTGATACATTTTCCCATCCCTACGGCTTCACGAGGGAATGTGACAAATGCTATAGAGTGCACGGGCGTTCAGTTTGCCTCCAAACACACAATTTCACCCTATTTCTAAAACTAATGACGTGATCGCAAACAATTTTACTCGGAACGGGCCGATATATCGATGTTTACTTTGAGGAACCATTTTAACTTACACATCACTACGTTTAAAAAGTTAAACGTTAGAAAAATATACCAGCTTAAGCTACATATATAAGTTATAAGGTACAATTTGATAAAATAGATGTAAATGATTGAAATATCTTGGCAAATGTCGTCAAAGTTCAACTATTCACTTGGTACTGTAGTACAAATTTCTGAGAACATTCTGCAGATAGGGAGTAACGTGTTCATCACGATATTTTTCTTCGCCGTTATAAATAGGAATACTCGTATTTTATCATACAATGCACATAACCTTGTAAACTAAAAGAATTTTGCGAAAGTTACAACCAAGATTCCCGTAGTGACATATTGAATTCGAAAGCTTTGCCTATCATCTCTGAAAACTACTTAAATATACACTGCCTAGAAATATTGAAGGAGGCTTTAAAGGAACGTATTTAATGAAAAGCATTCACACCGTTTTAATTTTATAACAAACCTTTGTGATCTCGCAATTGTGGCGGAACGATTGTCTTCCTCCGAAGCCTTAATTAGAGAGATTTCGTTACGAGGGATGAAACTTTGCGACGAACAAAATGTTCCGTCATCAGTTAAAGTTGAATAAAAAATTCCATAATGGAACACCTTAATCTTACAAAATCTCCTCGCAACGAGACTCTACAATTAATCAGTAAAACTAGAGCTTTTCTGACGGTCTTGAAAAGTAAGTATACAATGTAAAAACATATATGATTGTAATATCCTATGTAATATCCACATAGTCTAGTAGTTGGAGATACTGAAAAACTGAAGATCTTAGGTTTAATAAGCACTTTAGCCTTATGTGGCAATGAACTTTATAGAAAATAGTTGAATATAAATATCTAGACCACCATGACTATAGGTAACATCAAATCGTACATTTGAATGCTACTGCCACAACTATGAAAACCTTAAAGGTAAGTGCTAGATATTTCATTTACTAAAAAGGATGTTCGTACATAACGTAATTTACAATTCCGTCTCCAAGCCCAGCGCGGGTTTGCTGACGGCGGCAGATTTCCGAACGCAGTCCGACTGTTCCTAATTAATTGGCTTGCATTCGTTTGCATGAATTATCCAGGTATTCACCCCTTCCATTTTTCCACCCTTCAAAGGGCCGAAGAGGCACAATAATCCAATAATGGATTCATCGGGCCGCATTCAGGTGTTTTCACGCATCATTTAACTGTAAAAACCGGGTGCGGTTTTTGTCATTTTTGATGTTGGGGTAGCGAGTAATCGGTTTTATCAATTTTATTGGGTATTTAATGTTTATTGAAACAGAAAATACTTCTCGTAAATAATTCTCGTAGCTTTGAGTTTCCAAAAACATAATACGTTAACAGTACGTTGTACAAAAATGTATTGAACATAAATGTGATTTTCATTTTTTACTTAAATTGGCTATTTCGCTAGTACAGGCAAAAGGTTAAAAAACCGTTAAAAACCTTCATGTCTAAGCCGATAGATATGAGCTTGATTTCCAGCAAGACAAATGTTTGTTTAACGAATATGTATTTAGTACACCTATTGAATAATTTGTCAGCGATCTACGAGTAGTTATCATGTCATATGCTGTGCCTTTTCCGGTAGGATGCCATGATTCTTCCCTTAATCCCGACACTGCATTCAGTTATGGTAAGTATGAAAAACTAAACATTTAAGTCTTTAGAAGCTTTATCGCAGACTGTAGCGATGCATTTGGGCCCGCAAGTCGGGTCGCACGCGATCAGGTGAAGAGGATTGTTCCGGTTGAAAGCGGTTCAAACCGGATAGAACTTGGTTGATGAGGTTCACAGTAAGAGTAACTAGAGTTAAAATATCGGAAAACTATATCCTATTTTGTTAAAATATTTTTTTTGCACGGATCAGAATTTTGCACTTTAGTTATTAAAATAGCTTTTTGTAATACCTGGCAGCCAGGTCCGGACTGAAAACCAGCGCCGCTGTTCGCGGCTTCAGCTGAGTCCGGCCCTTTTCGCGGTACACTATGTTACAGCACAGACCTATGATTCCTGTTATTCCTATCTATTCACATTTGAATGCATGTTTTCTATTCTTTTGTATGATTGTTTTTTTTTAATTCTTTGCTTTTATTTTGTGCTGCTTGCTTGTAACCATGTGACCGGATCAGGTGGAGCAGATTATTCCGGTTGAGAGCGGTTCAAACCGGATCGAACACGGTTTGAGACTCGCCGTAAGGGGATCGGGGATAATGGATAGTAGAGAGAAGTTTGAAGTTAAATTCTATTAGATAGTGAAAGCATAAACTGAGACCGTTACTAATATTACATTAAGTGAAAAATGCTAAATATGAAATGCTTTTTTTATCTAGAATGTAAAGATAACAATCCGAGTACCAATTAAATAAATAAAATGATTTCTCCAAAAAACAATGTAAAATGTCCTTATATCATGCGACTATCCTAGTAAGTATATAAAAAACATTTTTGTTTCTGTACATGTTTGCATTTTTTTAATAGACCATGTAGTTACGAGTATGATTTTAAAAGAGTTTAATAATCCGTTTGCTGGTTCTATCGCGCAGTAAAAACAAAATGTTTGTACAATCAGAGAATATTCCCTTTAACATTTCGTACATATCTCTGGTGTACTTGCAGACTTACTTATATAAGTCAGCCGCGGAGCTGTCACAAGTTGCGAGTTACTTGTTGTGGAGTTCTGTCAGCTGGGCGACTCGCCACCTGCACCTCTCTGTAGTTTCTCTTTTTTCAGTCCATTTCTTGAACACAGGTAGTATAATAATTCGCAATATAAATATTGTGATTAAATCTGGAGAGAACACTTACATCGGTTTGGTGCACAAAAGGTACCGAGTTTGATTCCCAGCTAAACCTGTTTTTGAAAATGAATTTTAAATAACTGCTATCCTCCTACGTGTTTGTGTTTTCATTTATGTGTTTCCAACATTCTAATCACAATCGGATTATTAGTATCAGTCGATAGTGTGGTCCTCTTGTTATATTATTTAATTATTAAACTAAATATGTACAGATGTTAAGAGTAGTTCTTAATAATTATAAAGCTACTTTGCCAATTCGACATTCATGTATGTTCTCAGCGATATTTGCATGATCATGGTACGAGTAAAACATACATACGTTTAAACGTTTATTAAAAAAAAAAGAAAAGTCTTTAACTTTATTTTGAATAAAACTTAAAATTTCGCATTTATTATTTCTTCGCATCTCCGCTCCTTAGAGGAAACAACACGCAGCACTCCGCTCATAAACATAATATAATATCTGTTCAGGTAAGTTTAAAGAAGTTTGGTCCAAAAATTAAACATGAAAGAGAATCGCAAAGTGTCGCCCGCTCAAACATGCGGCGGTAATGATGTTAGCGAACTTCGGCGAGTTTACAAATTGAAATTATTTTTTCATTAAAACCACCAACTCGGAGGTCTTTGCAGGTGAAGTTTTATAAGCACCCAATTCAGCGCGCACTTCGCAAACGATTCTTGCGAACTTTGGACAGAAGAGCACCTATCGCACATTTCGTGGTAGCGGTCTGCAAGTTAGTTATTTTATTTTTAAATCGTCTGCTTTTTATTTAACCTATTATTTTATTTAACAATTTAGTACACTGGATAATTTACAGAAACAAACATATTAAATTTTGTACTTAGGTACTGCTTATCTCCCAAAGAGATCTTTTCAAGCAGACCTAGGAGTGGGAAGGGCATAATGAGATCATAATTTAGTGTTTTTAAATATGTATCTTTCATTTCAGTTTTAAATTACGTTTACGTGATAATAGATGGCATAGTCATAGAAATATATTATGATGTCTTACATGAGATTATCTTATCATCAGATACATAGTTGGGTCTCGGTGTTCTTACGCGGCGGGCGGGCGCCTCCACACTTGTCTGTGGTGCTACCCGTTTTCTCAGCACGCTGCACGCGCGGTCGAATTATCCCCGAAAGTGGGACGAAGCGTGTCCCGCGCGGGACAGATAAATCTGATTTAAAAATCGTGACGTTCCGCCAAAATCGGGACGCCTGGCAACACTGTCCTGTACGTAAACTAATAGGGCTGTGCATTTGTTAGAAAATCCGACATAAAATATTAATCTGTTTATATTATAAAACGAGAACGATCAGCGGCAAGTGTTATTCATGGTTGTTACTCGTACCATTCACAACACTAAGTCCGAAGACAAACGCTACAATGCTAATAGTAATTACGCAATGCCTAATATGTAGTGACTAATTCTACGGCTATATTTGTTTTACGCGGCATACTATTTGTTGAGACGCATACAGGACGTGTCTCCTAGAGGAATTAATAGAAATTCATATTTTATGCAACTATGTATATTACAACTGGTTGTCCCCACATTTTTACACGTGTTCCAAACTTTTTAATTTTAGACATATATTTATTTTTAACATAAGAATTGATCAAGTTTTAAACAAAGTTTCATCCAATATCATATCCCCTAAGAGAAGAAGTTTTAAACGACTAAACTTTTGTTTCCAATCTGGAGCCCATACAAAAATTTTACTTCTTTTCTTTACGGACACTGTTCAAAATATCTGAACATCGCGATTGGGGTTATTCATTAGTTTATTATATAACGTTAACGAAGACGTTGTTGTTGCATACTCCAAACAAGCTTATCGGCTGGATCGGAGCTAATTACTTAAATTCACATTCCTCTTTTTATTATAGCCTCATTTATAATACTAATTCAAGGCTGATATTTTTTTATCATGCAGTAAAAATAAAGAAGAAGAATTTACCGTACGAAATGTAATTAGTATAAAATAATTGGGATTTTCTCCATCTTTTTCAAACGTGAGAATTAATATCGAACACAAGTGAAGGTTTTTATCATGTATGCTGTAAATTATTCTTTAGCTTTCGGAACTTTACCTAAACGTGGTCATAATCAATCACGCTCGTCCCATGCACCCCCTTATCTCTCATTACAGTATACACGAGCATCGGAGGATGGATTACTGATATATTATAACATGATTATACTTTTATCAGCATACTTATAAAAACGTCATCACATATTAAGACAATCGAAAAAGAACCGCGCCTTACGATAACGGTCTCTAAAGCAGTTGATGTTTAGAAACCGAGTGACATAAAGTTTTTAAAAGGTTAATTAATTAAAATAATTTCATATTGACTATTATCTATTAATTGTTTACGTGGCGAAATTAAAAAAAAAAACTAAAACATATTGATTTTGACTGATAACATTAAAACAGTTCTTATAAAAAACGAAAAAATTTGAAAAAAGAATAAAATGAATCCGTATCGTGAGTGAATCATTGAACGGCGTCTAACTCGTAGCCGATATCGGTCACGTGGGGCGCGCACGCGTGACGTGTCGTCACGGCGCGACGCCAATCACGCCGGCCTTCACCTTGAGCGACGCACGCGCGCCATTGCCGTGTAATACGAGATTAATGGCCACTCTGTCACGCGCCTTTCGCGACACAGCCCACAATTTGGGATTAATTCGCACCGCTAATCTCGTGGCGATATCGCAATACCTGTAATCTTTGTAAGCCAACTTTAAAATTGTTGGAAATGAAAATCGCGGTACTATTTCAATGATCCTAATTACCTAATTATGGATATTCACTCCGAATTAAACCTTATACTGCGTTGCTTCAAGCCTGTAGTATTAAATCGCAGCAAAATTTCCCCTGCCTTAGGTACTACCTATCATATAAAAGTATGATGGCACCACATATAATTGTAACTGGAACCCTTTAAAACCCACATCTGGGAACTATGGGAATATGTTTTCACTTGTACGCACTATCATATTGGTTATTTACGTTGGATTAAAGAATATAACTATTCTTTCTTTAAAATTTTTTTAAAGAACACCACACTTAACGAAAGTTATTATGTTATTATTAAAACATAAAATGCTGCAAATAAATGGGTAATTTCACCTTGCAGGATTTCCCCCCCATATATAACTTATACGGCGCGGAACTTGAACATTAATGGAACTGTGTTTTTTTGTTACAGAGTAATAAACCAATTATGGAGAAGAGGCGGCGCGCGCGAATAAACAACTGCTTAAACGAACTAAAAGCACTTATCCTTGACGCAATGAAAAAAGACGTAAGTAACCACTTCTCCAAAACACACTGTCATTATGTCGCCAATCACCACACCGATATGAAATGAGCGCTAATGAATCAATGACGCAAATGATAATACTATAAATCCCGGTAATTTTCGCACTAACGTATTTCAGTTGACGTATATATCAAATACTGCATTGCAGCAAAAATGTCGCAGTGGCGATAAACACTTTTCGTTTCTTCACGTGACGTGACGAAAAAATATGTCATTAAACGATGCGAGGACGCATTACTTCAATCTATTTAACAATTTTCAAGACTATCGTACGATAAAATATTTCATTTCATTATTCGCGCATTTATGTAAAATAAAAATGCTACAATATCAATGTACTCTGACGTATCATTTATTAATACATTTATGTATTTTGATATAGCCGGCACGACACTCGAAGCTGGAGAAAGCGGATATATTAGAGATGACAGTAAAACATCTAGAAGGATTGAGGGCCGAAGCCGGTTCGCCAGATAGATTTCGAGCGGGGTACAGGCACTGTTTAACAGAAGTGGCCAAGTTCCCCGGGCTAGAGTCTGGGCTGAAGAGGAAGCTGGTGAGGCATTTAGAAGGATGCGCTGCCTCGCCTGGGGCGCGACCCGCCGCCGCGCCCACGCCGCCCTCCGACGCCGAAGACGTGGTCACTCCTACGCAACACTCTACCATATTTATCTCAGGTAAACATTTAATGTCCTTCGTACCACAAAGCTCCAACACTATCAACATTAGTACTCGGTAAATTTCCGTTACCCGCACTACATCTCCGCATACAATTCACATAGATAAATAATACTCGAAAACCTTAACTAGCTGCGATATTCCATGTATCGATATAAAATAGTTAATTTTTTGAATAACTGAAACGTAACATCGTAAAGTACGAAGAGATTATAAGAAGTGATTTATTGTAGCAACGATTATACAGAGTATATGAAGGTGTCGTTTGTGTACAGCCGGCCCGGGGTCGGGCGTGCGGCTGGTGCCCACGCGGCTGGCCAACGGCGACCTCGCGCTGGTGCTGCCGGCCGGCGCGGGCGCCG
>DWQT01002977.1:0-13181 GCA_018244895.1 Myscelus amystis hages | reverse complement strand
AAACTAAAAACTAATGGGCCTACATCGATCAAATTTTTATGGGACCATTTCGAAACGATTCCGCATCAAACAAAACAGGAATTACAAAAATCGGTTCAGAAACCTCGGAGAAATCGGTGTACATACATAAAAAAAAATATATACCGGCCGAATTGAGTGCCTCCTCCTTTTTGAAGTCGGTAAATACAGTGGGTTTGATTACCATAACTGACAAGTTTATTTGCGTATTGTGCGCGTAATTGTGAAATAGTACATGTACTTATAGAAATTATTGTTTTGTAAGTGGAAAGAATATAACGGGCAGATATTGCGACTATAATCTTTAATCGCAATCGAATGTAATGGAAGACGGAGGGGAAGAAACTGATTGATATTAATTTGATATTGGTGTTATTTTGATAAATAGATACATAGATAGATAATTATTTAAAAATCGCTCGTATTCTTTGTTAGATACTGAGACAATTATCTGAAAATCGCTTGTCCCCCTTGACGGGTGGACTGTTTAAAAATCGCTTTCATCTCCCAACTTGGGCCACAGGCCACGTATACAGGATGCACTTGCGGCGTGCCCGCCGGAGCGTGCGTCCCGGGCGTCGTATTTTGTTATCGACAAGGAATAATCATCGAACTCGTATACGTATCGAAGAATGATTCATTGCGACACGATCACTCGCTATCGACCTACTGGTGAACGGCGGTTAGAAGAAAAGAAAAAAGGAAAAAAAGCAAGAAAGAAATGCGGTCGTAATTTTACGACAGGACTTAATGAAAGTAACACCTGAAATAAGAAACGACTAAAATAATACAATAAAAACAAAGGTTAGAGACCGTGAGCAATGAGCCGCAGGTAGTAGGTTCGATTCTCCCACGAAACGAAGTCTGAGTTCAAACTATGGCGTGCGTTTCATAACTTATACTCGTAATTTGAACGTCACTCGCTATAACGGTGAAGGAAAACATCGGGAGACGAAAGCAGACCCCTATCACAATAGTAAAATAAAATGGTCGAAAATAGCAAAATATTAATAAACAAGACTTTACGATTAATTTAAATCAACCTGTATAATATTCGTGGCAAGGTCGCGAAATAATCAATTTGTATACACAACATTTGAAACGACCTGTATAATGAAAGCCCTACCCTACTATTGTGTGTTCGAGAGGTATTCAGTACAGTTGCGCGCACAACGCTAATTAATGTTACACAATTAATTACTCATAATTTAATTAATTAAGTTCTATACGCCCACGAACGGTATTGAATCGTTCCTGGTATATTTCTAGAACATTCTAGAACGTCAAAGCATTCGTTAGGGTATGAGTAGAATGACGTAAAAAGAGTTATAAGAGTCAAATGGGCGGCCATTTTGTTTTCTTATTAATTGTCACAGGTAAAGGGCCCTGAATATACATTTTAATAAACCAGCGTCAACTAATGTCACTCAACAAAAGCCTTTGGTATTGTAACATTGCATTGCTTTAAAAAAAAAAAAAGATTGCATTGCTATTATGTCTATTGCTATGTTGTAACAATAAAGTATAATTAATCCTTTAAAACAGTTCAAAATACAGAGTCCACAATATATTATTCCGTTTAAATTCGACGTCAATACGAGGTGACTCAAAAGCTAATGCGGCAATCGGAGACAATATTTAAAAAAAAACACTGGCCGAAACAACACGCAGTTTCCAAACGGCTTTGACAAGTTGCAAATCGGTAATTCGAAATTCAAATTGCTGTCAACGTCAACCATAATGTCGTGTTCGTTTCATTTTTAGCCTTCAAATCATTAGCTAATATGTATGTACATATATCGATACATATAATAACAAAATATTTGTCAGGACAAATATAGATACGTATTTTTTTAATGTTAGACCAATATATTACCATATACCATGTAAAAATTAAAGAAAAAAACGTAAAATCAGCAATCAGCAAGTTATGCATAATCTTAAGTATTGTAATCTTCTTTAAACCTCATATATCTTAACCTATTTTATTTTATTACTGAACATAAATCTCCTCTAATGAAGTATCGTCCAGTTGTTCTAGACTAAACACATCAAGCTTTCTACCTTACTCAAAACTATCACACTCCCACGTTTGCCTTTCAAACGTAACGTAAAATCTATACAGGCCAGTAGTACCAACGTGAGGAGAAAAACTAATATATGTACGTTGTCAGCTGTCAGAGTCGGGAAGGCATCAAATTTGTGTAACGTAATTTTATGGCCTCTAAAAAGGCTCTATTGACCCGGTCGTCATCTCACAGCTCATCAAACACCCATATAAGGCTCGCATGACGGTAATCTTGACGCACCTGTCGTTACGCCCACGCTCCGATCCAAGGAGAACAAGATTTAGTTCCGGTAATAAATACACCAGTACAAAGTGTTGAGTTGACATACAATGACGGATTAAGTATTGATTTGCATAATTTCATTAATATTAAACTTGTAAACGAATTTGAATTTATTGTCATAAAAGCCTTAAAGGCACAATCAGACTGCGGCCTTAAGCCCTCTCAGTACGAAAGATAAAGTGCATAAATGCCCTAAAACATGACAAACAGATAAAACCAAAACCTATTAAAATCATTCGCAGAATATGATTTCATAGTTTGTTATATTCCGAGATAACCCGTGTCCAAGAATGGAACGATAAAATTAATGAATGAAAAGAATAAAAGAAAGAAACAATTTTAGAAAAGTAAACATAGTGATGACGATACAAAAATCCTACTTATGAGTCCAATTGCAAACGTTTCTCGAAGAACTGCAGCACGCGTTTGACGCAGATAATTCAAAAAAGTCCACGGGAAAACGTACGTTAAGTCAAAGATGGAAGAACCATTTTCATTTCTAGCGAAATTATTTGAATAGATTCATTGTGGGTGTCACAAGAGTGATGATTCAACACTATAGTCCGCCTTATTTGGCATCGCGTTGTGTATAGACAGCTTTATTTGATGGCGTGATCGCTAAACGAACGATTTATGACGTCTCAAAACAGCCATTCTGCTACCTCGTGTCGTAAATTTGTTTTATCTGCGCTTTTGTGTTATACTACAAATTTAGAGTCTATTACTTGACCTGAATTCCTTATAAATTATTTCGATCGAACAATGGATAGCATTTCGATATGGAAAAAATTAGGTTCTTTTTGAAAAAAAAAACCTTATTCAAAAAAAGCATATTATTACATACAAATTTTTCGCTTACTGCACTACTTCTCCATATAAACTGTATGTAACTTTATCAATATTAGTTTATACACGCAATACAAATTTACACTTAAAGCTACGGCGTTTCCTTTTCAGATATAATTTAAATATCATCCACTGTTCGTTTCCGTTGCTATAACAACGTAAGCTAAAAATTTTGCCGCGCAATCTTGGTTAATTGTCGGTGACTTTTTTTTTATTGTACCGACACCAATATCTAACTTTTCTTTTTCTTAATGCACTAAACTAACAAGGAGTTGGTATGAGACAGCATTCAGCCAACGACAATAGAAATGGACATAAATTGTTTTAAAGAGTTTTGTTTTTTTTTTAAGTTATTAAATAACTAAAGTCTTGGTTTTACCACGATCTCACCTGGTGGTATGTGAGTTATAGGGAGTGACTCGGCATGTGTGCCCGCCTGGAAAGTGCCTATTCACTCTTACATTAAAACAATTGTAACAAATCGCTAGAACATAACTAGATCTACCCAACTGTAACCTGAATACTTTGAGAATCTACTACGAGGTTAATAGACAATGCAATTATTTTGTCTATTACTTCGCAGAAGGCAAATTTTTATAAAATATCACATCATTTTTTATCGCAGCCGAGCATTTTACAATCCATTTGTGTTAACAGAGTTAATCAGAGAGTACTTTTTATCCCGAACATATTTATGATGCTACATGAATATAGAAACAACCTTTAAATATTTGCAATCTTAACTTACGTTTATTCGTTAAATAAATTATGTGTAACCTCCAAAAAAATATTGATTTACGCGCGTTAATCCGCGGTCTAAGCTGGCCAGTTATAATAACTAGAGCAATTCGCTTCCTTAGATTAGGCTTCCTTGTAAGGCTTGAACCGGCTTGAAATACGCTAATGCTGTTAAAAGGAACGAAATTGAGGCTTAAGTGAACTAATCTAAGCTAATTAGTCAAATTATTAGTTCATCATTCAAGGCCGCAGACGTAAATAGTAAGAGTAGTTCTACAAAAAAAGTCATAGTTTGTCTATGGTTCTGGTTGTCATTGCGCCTGTCATTAATGTTTTAATGCTTAAACAATATATACAATTTACAGCTGCATTTTAATTATTTTCATCGAAAATATAGCATGAAAGTATGTTAAAATCATATAATATCAAAATAAAAAAAACGTTATAGCCTGTCATGTAAAAAAAAACACAAAAATACAATTGATATTCGGTTTATTTAAAAATTATGGAAATAGACACTTTTACAGTTAAGCAACACGTTTGAACCACTAAACATGTTTCGTACTCATACACTTAGATGCGTTTAGTTGCAAATTGGCGGCATTTAATTTTAAATTCTTACAAAATCGTGAATTTGCGGTGGTGAATGCCAGCCGCGCAATACCGAGCGTTCGCAAGCCAATTCGAACCCTATATCTGAGACCATAGAATTCAATTTGAAATGTAATCGGCACGTAGATGTTTTAGCATCTTCAACACAGCCGTTCTAAAATCAAAACGACGCTAAAATGTCAAATTCCTTTTTCAAATTGCCCAAAGGCGCGAACGCACGTATTGGACACGGCGCGTTACAAATAAGACTCTAAGCTGGAAACAATTAAGGTTCACTTCGCAATGTTGTGACACCGCGTCACCAATTCGTGCCACTGAGTATACCACTCCCTTGTAGCTGTTGTTTGAAAATTTATTAAATTATGGATGAACGACCTCGAGAGTTCGCCACTCCATTATTTTAGCTAAAATTTAAGGCCAATAAAAGTATCTGGTCGTGTCTGGGTGTTTAGTTTACATTATCTACATATATGTATGTATATACCTCTCATAACTATTAAAAACAAATAACAAATATTGTTCAAGGCGAAGTCATTAACTAACTATAGATTTATCTTTTCCGTGCGCGTTTATCAAGCGCCTTACCAAAATACAAGCAAAACAAATGTTGAAAGCATTATTCCAAAATGTCAAATTATTTCCAATAGCATCTATTATTTATTGTTTACGCTGTTATCTATTTGAGAGGAAAGAGGCGGGGAGGAAAGATTTAGAAACGTGTTCATAACATAATATTTTATGGGCAATCAAATTGCAATTAGCATTATCATATTTTGATAAAGAAAATGTATTTTAATTTTATTTGCATTTAATATAAAGTATAGATAGTATTACAGCAGTGAAAATTAAAAGTTATGTTATTGATACCCGCGCACGCTACGCGGTCGGCCATCTTGGCAGAATGGGGTCGCCCGCCATTTTTACGGGCCCGGCCTTGGACATTAACGAAAAGCCACTGCAATACTCGCGGATTATTTATAACTGACCGTTCCACGAGGTAATCGAATTAACCTAGTTAGTTCCGCAGTTTTGTTCTTGTAATGCCGTTTCGTAGGTGTAACCATCACAGGCCAGTGGTCGAAAACCGGCCGTAGTTCATTAAATCAATTAAATATTAAGTTAAAAGACGCTTTTATGATTTTCTAAATTTTTTCTCTATATTATAATAATAATACAGTTATTAAAAAAATACGAATGCTGCCATAAATGAGGTTTAATTAAAGCATTCTTTGACATGTCTTTGGACTTTTATTTTGACATTGACAAGAAGTACAACTTACAAAGATTTTCTTTTACTGTCTGTCTGTTTGTTGCGGCTCATCTGTGGAACGGCTGGACCAATTTTGACAGGACTTTCACTGGCAGCTAGTTGCTGTAATAAGGAGTAACTTAGGGTACTTTTATTTTATAATTCTAACAATAACTTTGTTAAATTCAAACGCGGACGAAGTCGCGGGTAGAAGTATTTCAATCAATAATATATCCATATTAAGTCAATAGATAACTATTTAGAGCTGTCCGTAAATAGCTTAGGTGATTGAATGGCTTCTGGGGCGATATTTTTTTTTCCAAAAACCAACTGCGCAAATGTCAAGACTCATGGGTTCCGTCCAAATAACTTTAATACATATCTATCGGTACTTGGCACCGGTCGCGTACGCCAGGGTTGGCAGACTATGTATGCGACAATATGATCACGCTATTTCTTTAAGGGCATAGGCAAAGAAACGAATATTAGAAATAGCAGAAATATAATATTTTAGTTATAAATATTACTTGAATGTTAAGTACTTTAATGAATCCTAATTATTATTATTGACGTATGAAAGTAAATTGATTAAATACCTCCATAAGTCACATAGATGCATTATTTATATCATGAAAACTTACGAATTTGTTTTAGTATATACATAACATGTACTGTTATGTTTGTTACCGCATAACTTCGGCGTGCGTGAACCGATTTGGAAATTATTTTATTTATACAATATGTATTTGGTATATAAGTGCCCTACATATAGATAGATGAATAGCTTTTGGAAATTGCAACGTTATGCCAAAAACAATAATTTGGGAAAAGCAAACTGCCGTTTTGGCAACCCTAGACAGAACAGAAACTAGTCTGCCGAAATGAGAGTAGATATTTATTGTCCGTTCGTTGGAATGGAACAGAAGAGAGAGAGAGAGAGAGAAATATATCTCTTTCCATATACCTAACTGTTTACGTTTAAAAATTACTATTACTTCCAATCGCTAGTAACAATTTTTAATACATCGCAGGCTTTTCAAGACCAAAAGAACACAGCGAAATTGAAACAAGTTTTAAAATGTATTTTAATAGAGGGTAGTTTAAATAATCGATTTGCATCCAGACGGTGTCCTTGTGGGTTGAGGGGTGAGGTGGGGGAGGCAGGGGGGGGGATCATCGGGCCGACAATGACATGTCTGAGAGAGATTGGTATATATCAACCTTTGTCTGCGTCTATTTGGCATAGACAAAGGTTCAATGCCTTTTTCACCTCTGTTTGTCAAGTGATTTTCTATTTTTACAAACTCGCATTAAACTCGCCTTGTTAGTTCGTTTTGCGCGCGTGTAATCTAGCAACTAGATTTTAAACTAGTTAATCCAAACCTATCAGGTCGACATTTTGAATGTACGTTTGGTATGAATGACAATGCATTATTTAGTAATACAATTCTTAATCCAACATGGCGGACTTCCCAAGATGGCGGCCCAATTATTATTTATACACCCCCAGGACAATGTGTATCAAATGAAATAGTTTCGCCAGATATACTCTATTATCATTGTATAACAATGCATGAATTTCATTTAATATGTGTACAAGAAAATCATACAATTCACAATAAAACTACGCGAACGTGAAAACGCCAACGGATACAACGAAATTACAGTCGCGTAGAGAAGCTCGTAATACGAATCCGATTGTTATTTTGACATTGACAGTTAATTAGTACAGTCGCGATCGCAACGCACGTACGCGGTTTCGTTACGGAATGACAAGTGCACGACTTCGTGACATGAGTCCGCTGTGTTGCCACATGAATGACTGAGCGAGACTTTTCTGATACTGGGTTTGGTGGGAACGGCTTTGCACCAACAAGAATATTAATAGAGATACTTGGCACTCGGTGCTTTCCGCCTACCCCGTTAGGGACCTGGCGTGATTGGTATGGTCTTGCACCAACATTGGCACTGATTTAATGAACCGTTACGATGATTTAATGATCTGCGGTCATTCGAAACAGACTGAATAGGTACTATATAAGTAAGCGTGCGTTATCTTAGACCAGGGGTCTCCAAATTTTGAAGCCTTGGGACCATAATAATTTTCTCGGTATGTTTCAAGGGCATTAAAAATTTTAATTTTTCTGCCCACCTAAGCAAACATAGGCATTAGGCGTAATTATCATTCTGTGTTTTCATTATCTTCCATTTAACTTATCACAGCAATAGTAACAACAGTGAGACATTGTCTGTCGTGGGCCAGATTGATGGCAGTGGCGGGCCGGATTTGGCCCGCGGGCCGTAGTTTGGAGACCCCTGTATTAGACTGTAACTTACTCGATTTTATTAGGCTTGAGTTCTCATTCAAACTCAAGCCTAATAAAAATCAACGTAGCCTTTTGGACAACCGTGTCTATTAGTCCATTGTTAGATTGAGTCTTCTTTGTAAATGAGAATATTTAACTACAAAGCGTTTTAGAAATATGCTTCAGGTCTCTTGTAACTTCAGAAGATCTATGTTCTATACCCAGCAGTGGGATGCAGAAGCAGACAGTAAATTTCACCGTTCTACTGCTCATTTCCACTCAATATCAAAAGTCTATAGCACTAGTCTAAATACAATCACTATAAGATATTCTCATTACGACATAGTGCATAGGAGTGGTGGTGAACGAGACACGAATATTGATGTTCGAGTGCGGAATCTCAGTGATAAGAGTGCGTGAAATACGTACGTCACGCGTCAGTGTTGCCACATAAATGATTCAACTGTTCTCAGTATCACCCGTAGAGTTATTATTATTATACACTAGCTGTGCCCGCGACTTCATCCGCGTTTGAATTTAACAAAAAAGCTATTGTTGAAATTTAAAAATCAAAATAACCTTATTTACTCCTTGTTACATACGCTATCTGCCAGTGAACGTCCCGTCAAAATCAGTCCAGCCGTTCCAGAGTTTAGCCGCAACAGACAGACAGACAAAAATTCGTAAAAAATCTTATTTTGGTATAGGTACCGTGTTTACATACATATGCATTTAGTAAAAAGCGGTTATTTTAATGTTACAAGCAGACACTCCAAGTATATTTATTATTATAGATAAGACAGTTTCATGTTGAAAATATTCAATACGACTAGGGAAACCGGCGACAACATAGAAAAATGAATGAATAGATTTTTTATCTGTAGGAAATAAGTCACGTACCATTTAATGAATGTAAAAAATAATTAATGTTATTTTCTATTTATCATCTTTCTCTTACGAAATTTTTTATGAGATAGCCACCTCTATTGTACCTTTCAATTGTGTAAATAATTTACATTTAAAATTGAGGCAATCAACAGGAATACTCATCTGCCATTGACATATTTCTATTTAATCTGTGCCCAGAGTTCCCGCGTAAATATTTCATTATGAGACCGTCCTGTTACCTACCATGCAATAGAAATGATACTCTATTACATAGTTACTTAGGTCGAAAGTCGCTTGTCGCTTTGGACGGCTGTCCATACGAGTACAGTCGAAATGTAAATTCCCGTCGTCGAGATTCCTAAGAGCGATTCGGTACAATCGCGATGAGTGTCACGGTTAAGCTTAAATAGACATACATATTTATATTGCGCAATGTTCCTTACACAACGCGCGACCACGTAGGGGCATTCTTCAATGAATTCGACTTAATTATACGCCCGTTTAGAAAGAGAGCGATGCATGTTTCTTTCCCTTTCCACCTCGCCTTCGTATGGGGTGTTCTTGTGGAATTTCCGTTGGCGTTGTGATGGCGTATTTCAAATAGTTTAACAACACCGCACATTTTGTTTAAGTGTTTTTGATTGGGGAAAATAATTAATATTGTACATAATATATCCTAACTCTGCAACAGGAAGACCTTTCGACAATTACTGTTAATTAATACTGCCTTGCAGACAGACAGAGACAGACAGATAGGTAGATAGTTAAATTCAAACGCAGACGAAGTCGCGGACACAGCTAGTTATTAATAAGCGTGAGCTATATTAACACTGATATGAAGCTAATGGAACTAAAAAACAGATTTTATAGCCATCCGCACCCATGTCCAGCAGTGGACCAGTGGACAACTGTGGGCTTTAGCGATGATAATTACAATAATGATCACGGAAGCGAAGAATTTCACAATCGCATCAAAAACGTCCATTAATATAGTCTAGACATTTAGTATTATGACGAGGTTTTTATAAAAAGAGACCCAAACCGCCCACTAAGCTTTCGTCGTGCCGCTAATGTCTCTTTTCCTTTTCTCGCTTTTTAAAACACATTCTGAAGCCGGCGACAGTGTATTGTTGAGTCATATGTACGGTGACTATGTACGTAATAAATTACGGGACATTCCCAAAACGATTATTTCGATGGACACCCTTACATCTTGTTAGATCCTTATCGTGCGTTGAAAATGAGGCTAGACGGAAAAAATCTGACGAAAAGTTGTCATGACACTTTTTGCTAGAATTAGTTGAATTTATTACAATTCCTTTGCTAACTAATCGAAAGGAACTTCGTTCCACCCGGGTGTCCCTTGACACCTCTCATCTATATTTTATTAATACTAGCGGTGCCCGCGGCTCCGTCCACGTTTGAATAAAAAAAAATGTTAAAATTTCAAAATAAAAGCAGCCTCAGTTACTCTTTATCACATCAGCTATCTGCCAGCTAAAATTCCGTCAAAATCGGTCTAGCTGTTCCAGAATTTAGGCGGAACAAACAGACAGACAGACAAAAGTTATAAAATCTATACTAATAATATAAAGTTGAAGAGTTTGTTTGATTGTTTGGTTGTTTGATTGTTTGAACGCGCTAATCTCAGGAAATATGGGTCCGATTTGAAAATATTTTTTAGTGTTAGATGGCTTATTTATCGAGGAAGGCTAATAACACTCTAAGATGAATAGGAGAGGAGCAGAAATAAACAATATTGCGACAACGGCAAAATCATTTATATGGCAGAGCAACGTTTGCGGGGACAGCTAGTAACGGATAAATAAACAGACTAATAAGTAGGTACTTGGTACATACACTAAAACAAAACAAAGAACTACACTGTCGTCACCCCTTGGTTGATTAATTATAACAAACGGGGTGGACGTGTCCAGACGACGCTCTCGCGACAAGGAGGCGAGGGAAAGACATGAACATACGAGTACAATATTGTTCCCCAGTATTTTAATTATCGTCAAAGCGGGTTAAATATCTTCTAACTTAGCCGGCTAGCTATCAAACGTTGTTCTACGTTAAACTAGTATTGCGATATCAGACTTGTAAATGAAACAAGCGTTGGTGCTTACGGTAATAGACGGCTATACAATTGTAGCTAGAGACTACCCCAAACCGCGGGTGGGTTTTGGGCAGTCTCTAGCTGTTTACGTGCACCTGAGGTAAAGTTAAAATAAGAATTTTGGTACAGCTTAGCTAAAGCTTTACTTCATAAAATTAATATTACCAACCGTTATTAAATATTCTACGTGCGTCCTGTCTGTCCTCAGTTTCGTGGACCGAGGTCGTCCGAAATAACCGATTAAAAGCCAATTTTATTTGAGGCTAGAAATCTGTAAAATTACACAAGTCATTTACTGGCTGAACACGTATGAATATGAGAATGGGCTTAAAACGCTATTTGCATCTTAATCACATTTAAATTATAATGTAATTACTGAATGTAAATGTAAAATACCATTTTAATTTTAGAGAAAGAGCCTGCCCATAAATAAAAAGCTAATTTGTTCACATATTATAAAAAAAAATTCAGTTACTGTACATACATAATACAAGTCAAGGTACCTGATAAAAGCAAAAATACAACGCATCGCTTTACGTATTTAAGTTTATGTTACTCTTCGCAGAGTGTTGAATCGACGATGAAGCCCATAATGAATCTATGCAGCCTTAGGGTCAGATCGGGTCAGGAGACAATGACATGTTAGCAGATAAGGTTCATCAAGGGCAGTCAGTACGAGTATACCCCACTTTACGTTTAGATTACCCTAAAACTTTTACTAACCATATAATATTTAGCTGGAAGGAGTCATTAGCTTCTTACTAAATATTAAATGTTACATATAATATTTGTGAACAAATAAAAACCATTGAAGAAACTCAGGCCAGTCTAATGCAAGTACCGTGAGTTCGGCTCTAGGGTGTTAAATAAATTCTCTGACTTGATTTAAAAATGTATGAAAAACAAAGAATTTCCTACATTTACATCATAACAGAAATATGATAACATAAAGCAGGACCTTACACTATCAGGACACATTATTGCGCGAAACTGACACTTATGAAAGTGCTTTAAATTTAAAGTGACGTGCCATGTGCTACACGCGTTTTGGACTGTAATTGTGTTACTTGGGAAGATTCTGTCTTACCCTCGTTACTCATATAAGTAGGTACGTGTCAAAAATTTGATGTTGATTATAAGTACCCAACTTCTATTACTCACAGCTATGAATCTGTAAAATTACTTATACTACTTTTATCATACCCTCTCACTCTTTCACACGCTCTATACAATTGAAATTGTACCTTTTTCGAGGAATTGTTCTATCATTAAACATTTTTTGGTTCTGGTTTTATACCTATAGGTATACCAACCAAGTGTACTAAGACATTAGACATTACAAAGATGTCTTTATTTATCTTAGGTAAATAAACAAAATCCAAGCTTACGTAGCCACACAAGCAATAGATCTTTACAGTTCCATTTAATATTAATGCACGTGTCGCGGCAGCAATAATCACCTAAGATCAGCTAGCGGCACGCAGGATCATTACCGTAGCAATTAAATCGATATGTGGGCAGCTTATGCTTTGCCTTGAATCTAGATTGAATACAAATTTTTAAAATAATTAAATATGGAATAGAATGGAATATGCTATTTACGTGTCAATTTAATTGTTATTAAAAACATAAATTCACGATAGCAATTATGCGCTATATACACATGCTCTCTATAATATCTGTAATAGGTACGCATAATCAATATATTTACAAGTAAATAAAATAATACTTGACAGATTGCTTTCTCCAAGCTTCCGGCGTAAATAGTTTTGGTAACAATCACACAACCTAAAGAAAACCAATACTCACAGAGGCAACGAGTCAACAGGACTGATTTACAAACAAATGTATTTCTCATTTAGCCGTGGAAATGGATTTATTTGCTTACAAGGCTTGTGACGTCATCGCCAACATTGACAATACCAGCTTTGTTGAGTTGGAAGTGATTTTGATTTGTTTTTCATTTGCAACAGCTGTTTTTTTAAATCTTATATGCAACGGTGATGATTAACAGATGTTTTAGATGTCGAATGACATTATTTTTTCGTGGACAT
>DWQT01002976.1:0-13181 GCA_018244895.1 Myscelus amystis hages | reverse complement strand
TTAAGAGAATATGGTTTAATAAAATATATTATAAAAGTATAATTAAAGTATTTTTCTTTTCAACCATTTTAACAATAACGATGATGGAAGCCGTCGTGATGAAACTTATACACCTTAGAGTTGTTATAAGTGTAGAGTTTTCTGGGGTGTGTAAAGTCTACCAATCCGCACTTGGCCAGCGTGGTAGACTATGGCCTAAAACCCTCTCACTATGAGAGGAGACCCGGTCCAGCAGTGGACCACTCAAAACGGGTGAAGAAAAGGGCATAATTGTTTATAACAGGGCCCTTAAAGGCTTCGAATACATTATTTTTATTTCTTATCTATTTATTTAATCTTCGTTTGTGTCCATGTAAGGTTAAATTATTGGGGTAAGCAGAACGAGTACGATCTTGATATACTTCTAAAGCCTGTTTTACTTTCATCACTTGTCACACTTTAAATATCATATAGAATACTAATAAAGCTATATATCAACTGCCTGTAGTAAGGGATTTTCAACCTTACTAGTTTGATATAATCTCATTTTCCTTTCAACAGATCCTTGTAACTACAAGTGCTTGGTAAAATCAAAGTTCACCAAGTTTCATTCGCAATTGTCGTAACTCAAGTAACTTAGTAACATAGCAATTTAATCTGTTCGAAAACAAGCACCGTTAAAAAAGAAACTCGTAATTATTAACTATATCGTACCGGGCCAGTAGCCTCCAAAGTAGCGAGTCCAATAGTCATAAATTTTGTAAGTTAGAGGTATAAGTTACTATAGTTAGAAATAGAGTAACTTAACCATTTGGAAAATAAGCAGCATTATAATAAAGTAATGAAATAATAAAATTGGTTTATTGGTCTTTGAACATACATACATATTAGGAGACCTGACTTTTACAAAACCGTTAACTGTGGTACAGAAGGCAGTTCCTTCTCAAAAGGTTATTGCATTTATTTATGTGTAATTCCAATTTTATTGGAAGAGAGACTCATAATTTTGAACAACATTTGATTACGATTTCTCCGCTGTCGACCGGAAGGGAAATCATTCCCGATATTTATTTTACGTCATTTTACGTCACCGGAGCACGGGTAGCCTACGTTTAAATATTACACTTTATTTGTGCAGATTTCGTCCGATATAAATTTAACATGATGCGTCTGACATATACGCTGTATTGCTTCATATTCTGACGTTTATTTCATAAACATATCGTTGCAAAAAGCGCTCGGCAGTGTGCTAGCCAAGTTTATCCGAAAGTTCATTAATAAAGTACTGCACATATAATAATTTTGTTTTTAAGGATCGAAAGATGGAACAGTAGGCTAAATTTTAATATTACAGCTTAACTAAGTGATACCTAACAGTCTGATTGGGTTTTATTACAAATTAAAGATTTTTCCGCCATGTAATTTAGCCTACATCTTGACATTGGTAACGGCGATTGGGCCTAATGAAAACTAAGTTGGTTATTCTCACCTGTAGATTTGAGTGTAGTTATGAGACGCAACATTGACTTGCTTTCGGATACGATATTACAAAAATTAAACAAGTAAATGAAATTATACTTTTTAAAAACACAAGAGAGGTGTCATGGGAGACCCGGATGGAACGAAGTTCCTTTTGATAAATTAACTTTTCGTCTGCATTTTTCGTCAGATTTTTTTCCGTTTAGCCTCCTTCGCAACACGCGATAAGGAACTTCGTTCCAATAACTGAGAAAAACGAACTTCGCTCTATTGTTTACGTTGAATTTCGGACGGATACACCGTTTTATATACGAGTACCTGCCGGTTTAATTTGCACGTAATGAGCTACGCGCGTTCGTTTCTCATTCGGATGCAACCGATGTTTTCACTACGGTCTGTTGAGAATTAAACTGGTTTTAATTTCTTTACACTGTTATGTTTTATCGTACGTAAACGTATATGTTACATGAAATTTATTTAAATTATATTTATTCTGCGCGCAGTATTGAATTGAACGTGAATTGATGCGGACGATATTATTATGAAGGTGTTTTTTTACGATTCCGATTGTATATGAAAGGATACCTAAATAGAGCTGACACAGTAAACTGTTAAAATGAGTTCATTATTGCGCCCCTCAGATGAATCGTGGCAACGCAAGCACTGCTCTATATCAGACGCGTTTAACAGTAACACACACACATATGTATATCTGTTCGGAATTGCTGTTACGTATCGTTGTGTGTTCGGTAGTACGTGCGTACCTGCCGCGTACGTGCGTCTTTGAATACGTGCGTATTATACCTACATTAGGAATTTTTCAACCTATTTTTACTGAATAGGAGCAAAACAATAAACGCAGAGGGTGCTGAATGTAGAAAAAGCGTGTTAGTTCTGTAAGGTTTGACACTGGTGTAATGGTAGGTAACAAAAACTATAAGAAGAAAATTTCAGACACAGAATATAAACAAAATTCGCGGTTCAAACGGCTCTGGGGAAAATACACCAATACTCACAATATGATCAAGGCGGCTATAAAATAATAATCCATCACGAATATCAATAAAAATGCAATAACATGCAAAGCGAACTCGACCGCGCCTTTCGTTCGGACGGATGACCTCTTGTAAATATTTTATAGTCTTTCGACGTGTAACGTATTAGATAGACCTTTTCCATTGTATTACGTCATAACAATTTTTAGTTTATGTTATGAAATATTTGGTCACAGAATCCCTTTAATTTAATGGTAAATATTTTACAATAAAACATTTTATCATATCATATTTGCACTAGTTAAATACTTATTAGGAACCCACGATCTCGATGTTGGCAGAGTATCTAATCAATAGACCAAGGGGATGGTCAAATACCGTATTATTGACGTAAATGAAATCAGCACAGTATTTCTATATCACTATTATTGTCATCAATTATGCCAACATTCAAATATTCATTCGCCGTATCGTCATTATAAACGGACACAGACCAGTTCATAAGAAATCATAAAGTTATCTGGTGCGCGGTCATGATCTCATTCGTTCGTATCGTGTTCTCCCGCTATTAATACACCACAAATGTAGGTCTAAACTTTCATGAAACCGATATTCTATATAGGCACCGCTTGTAATTTGGTTCTGTTTCTCGAAATAGACGAAATTACCCGCGTTCCGTTAGGTCAGCGAGTCTGTATCTACATTCCAGTGAGTCCAAGAAATGTAGTGTATTTGGAAATCTAGTTGTGTAAGTATTTTGCGATTATTGGAACGAAGTTCCTTATCGCGCGTTGCGAAGGAGGCTAGACGGAAAAAAATGAGACGGAAGTTGTCCGACACACTAGTGTTGCCAATTAAAAGAAATAAAATTTCATCACAATTCCTTCACTAATTAGTCTAAAGGAAATTCGTTCCATCCGGGTGTCCCTTGACAATTCTCTTGTGTTTGTGTGATTAATTAGTGAAGGAGTTGTAATAAAATAAATTAATTCTAGCAAAAAGTGTCGTGACAACTTTTCGTCTGAATTTTTCGTTTGATTTTTTTCCGTCTAGCCTGACTCGCAACGCACGATAAGGAACTTCGTTCCTAAAATGTAGTAATATAAAGATTGTGAATGAATATCTATGTATATAAAACCGTGACAACTCACATCCGGCGGCGCGTCTGACAAGAAACCCATTTGGCAAACGAACACAAAATGAAAACGTAAAAGGCCTGTGCAAAATTACGTCGACAAATAACTCGGTCATAATTCGAGCAAATGACACAGCAATAACACGAGTCCCGGTACGGTTCTGTCCTTCATAAAACATGTGAGCGAATTGCCAACAATTTACGCGCAAGTGGTAATGTGATGTACATTGTGGAAAAAACGTTATAAATTCAAAAACGCGACATTGAGTTACATCAACTTGACACGGCATAATTATTCAGACAGGTGTATACGGGGTAATATTTTGTCGAACGACTTTTGAATGATTGCCATATAAATGCAGATTTGATAGCCTTTACTCGTGAAGAAATCGAATCCCCAAAAATTGATGAATTCTTTGATTCTCTTTAAGGGCTGATCCCAAAAATTTTAGAAACTAATTTCAAAACAGACGGATTTTTCCACAACTTTTCTTATCCCGTTCGCCGCTTTAGGGGCGGACCTTTTGAAATTCTTTTCATAGTGCTGAGTACTCACTGCTACGGCGTTAACGTAAGCTTTGCAACAATACTTTTTACGTTGCACTGCTGGGCAAGGGTCGTTCCCTACAACTGCTGGATACTTGGAGTTTACTGCCCCATGCTGCATTTAGTAAATATACAAGTTAGTAGCCACCTCGTCAAGTAGTTTTATCATATCTTCACATTTATCACCATTAACAATGTGATCCGTCAAACTTTTGATGTGTAGTATTTTCCAAAAAAAAATCTTGTATGTCTCGAATTAAAATCTTTTCTTCTTATCTTAACATTAAAACAAATTTCAAAAACTTACAATTTTGACATTAGATATTTTCGATCGATGTAACCGTTATTCATGATTAGATACAAAGCTAATCTATTTACGACGAAAACCCGATACTGTTTCGACATAATGGCCACCCAAATTTGCATGATTGTACTGACGTTATCATATAAGCCGTAAACATTGCTTTAGTGTATTTATATCGCTTCGTCGGTTAAAATGGGAACAGCGTATGCGTTGATAGTAAAAAGGTTTTCTCAATTACCTACAGCTGTAGGGGACGATAGTCTCTGCGCAGTGGATGAAGTAATGTCAGTAAGAAATGTTGCTTAGCATCGTTGAACGCTGTAAATTTAAACTTCACATTACTATTAGCAGACGTACTGTATCGTTTCATTCCATCAACTATCAAGTATTTGCAATTCGTAAAACCTGAAAAACCGTGAACATGAGACATTCTAGGAATTTAAGGTACTACATTTTCGTTTTATCGATTTGGTTATTTTTTTATTCCCTCTTGACAATGATTGGGCTAGTATTGATAGGCAATTTGTCATCAAGACTAGATTCTACTAACAAACAATTTTTTTCCAACTTTTATATGGTTCCAATGCCGGACAATAAATGGACTGATGTATCAGTAACACTAAATAAATCTAGACTGAGGTAAATTAGAGAAATGTGCTTGTTCAGTGTCATTGATTTGGTCAGGTCGGCTTAATAAAACACAGTTTCAGAATAACCATAGAACACAGAGACACAGCTGGAAACCATTCGAATGACGTCGGAACACAAATGTATCAACGTAATAAAATGGGCGTTACGCCAGAACACCATTAACTGATTGATGACCGAGAGCGCCATTGCCGACTTATCTGACAGACAAGTAATTTCAGAAGCGATCAAACTTTTCATAGCTAAACAAGTAACGGCTTTAAATTTTGAGAATCAACTCACGTAAATAGTAATTAATAATTTAAGTTATAATTTAAACTACAAACTTAAAACCTACGCAAAACTGCAAACTTAAAACCTACGTAATATATTACATCAATACCTATGCGCTCTTCAGAGATTTTCTTTGTTGTCTATTCTAAGCAAGCATTTTTCACTTAGGTAATGTTACCAATTATACTTTATCTTCGTAGATACATTGGTGGGTATCTTAAGACATCTTTTGATTCGGAGTGCCTGCATAAACATCTTCCAAATACTTCCTATCTTACTGAGCTTTCAAATCGGCAAAGGTGTCTTCCAACGATTTTTGCTGCTTATGTTGGACTAGCCATCCTCCTTTAGTACGTTGTCTTCCTTGTCTTCTTTTGCCGTTCTTTGTGTTCATTCTTCCCCTTCATCTACATTACGAGTATGTTATGTTTTATATGTATTTTAATATTTGTATGTTATGCAGCAGCTGTCTTATTATTAACACAGACGTTGCCTAATTTGAGATCAGATGGCTTCGCGTGACGTAGTCTCATATTATTGTTATTGTTTTCGCCATTAGCTACTAGCTTGTGTCTGTCGGTGCGACAGCTAACATTATTGACACCGCTTTTTGGCAGGTAAGCTATCTGCAGAACTGTGCACCGATCAATCAATCAAATGTAAATGTTCAATTCGTCCCCTTTTTGTAAATCCACGGATTCATAACACCCTTTATTTTGAAGTTATCTATCATGAACAATGAGTATACGATAAAATGTTAGAAAAATATGTTTGGAAATAACTTTCCTGTACTAACTTTTGTCATAACAATAAAATACATGAATTGCTAAATTTAAATTTTGCTCACCGCGCTCAGGTCGTGTTATTCAGGCTAATCACAGAAATAATAATATGGATTTTCAGGAGAATGAAGGTGTATCTAGCCAGGAAATATGTCGTGATTTATGAAAATTGTAAAATTAGGTATTTTTTCAGCCAGTAGTTCACCAGTTTTATAAACACACATTCTAAAAATATGGGAAACATAATATTTGTCTATAAAATTAATATGCGTTTCGTGACTCCTTTAACTTTGCTCTCGGACATAAATTATTGTATGCTTTTACCGTTTATTATTTATGGACCATCAATCTTTGGTGTGTACATCCCTTTTCCATTTTCACTCCCATAAAAAGCCGGTATAACTCAACGGGAACCATTCGTGGAGTTAACTCCATTTCGGCCGCTGCAGCCGGGAAGCGTGCACGTCACTGTCCATTACGCGCTACGTGCGCCGAATACTATTCTGCTTAGCGACGCGAATTGTAGCCGCTACTAGTATTAAACGTATCACGAATATTTCATCCGACACCGGCGAGGTAGCGAAGGCTTTTATTAAGATACGGTGTACGTACGAGGAATTAGTTGATTCCTTTTGTTATAATAGAGAAAAAACATCATTTCGCGTAAGAACATGTGTTAAAGCACTTTCTCAAGGCCCTGGCACGCGCCTCGGCCTCCATCAATACGCGTTTTGTAACTTAAAATTGAAATATAAATTGCGAGACTACTGAAGGAAAATGTGTATAAACCTGCTCATTTTATTACCTTATGATTACGGTTCATACCATTGCCTGAGATGTGTGAAATCTATTATGTCGCACTTGGTCAACGTGATACGAGTAGTCTATGGAATCAAAAACCCTCTTCGCTATGAGAGGAGATCCCAGTGGTAAATAAAACTAAAAGACTTGTACGATTATGTCACTAAAACATTATCCTCACCGTATCATCCTTTTGAAGTTTCATCCATATTACTTTAACATATGGCAGTCGCATAATTCTTTTATGATCTTCGCTCTCTCGAACATTCGATATGAAAATAAGTTTTGATGGAATAACTTTTGAAGTGATATCTATTTGAGACTGGTCTGAATATCACATGAAAAGCAAAAGTCATTAATTGCTTCTTGCAAACTGTGACTTTCAACAAAACGAATGAAGATAAAAATGAGATTTTAAAATCACTGTAATAAAATTACTCATGGTCCTTGCTACAAATAAACAAAAACACAAATCGTTGTCTTGGCTGGGAATCGAATCCACACCTTCGGTTTAAGGGTCAACCTCCCTAACTTCGTGCGCCATTCAAATTACGGTAGACTGAGAGCAAAGAACCACCGGAAAAAAATCTCCCTGCACTTTTTCATATAAAAAAATGATAAATAATATTTGAGGTATTGCAGTCTGGCTTTAGTCCGATAATGAGCACACGTAACAGCCCAGGTGTCAATATGTATCAGTTGCTCTCAACTGTTTACAAATTCAGTTCTATGAATATTATATGTTTAGAGATGGTCTGATGTAACATTTTAAACACACACTATACAACTGCGCAATTTCTTGTATTACACTCACACAATTATTCATTGGGCGCAGTACAGGGCGAATTAGTATTCAGTTCAGGGGGCAAACAAGGATCTGACCAGCAAAACATTGTAACCACAACTAATCATACATTCCCTGTGTCCGAGTTTATATATCTCGTGTACGCAAATAATCCGTTTAATTTCGAATGTCGCTCGTGTTTGGAGTTTATTATTAATTTACCGGCCGGATTGTAACTGGACTGTACTAACCTCGACTTTGCTTTGCCTGGACTTTGGTTGCAACTATATATTTAAACACCGAAACGTGCTTCACCACGCTCAAACAAGGTATCTATTCGCTGATGAGAAGTACTTCAGATACTTTCAAATTTTCAGATTGTTTTATTGACTTAATGACTGTCACACATTTTTATATTATAGCTATCGGTTTTGTACGACCTTCGGCCTATGGTTGGCCCGAGAAAAATTCTGGCGGAAAAAAGTCACGGCGCTGTTTTAAAATGAGGCACAACATATAGGATATGGGTAGGTACTTATTTTGATCAAACAATGAAATCAATCAAATCAAATAATACAAGACAAGACTTAATATGACAAGAAAGAAGAAGCGATTTTTATCATACACAAAAATACTTATTGAAGCCATAATTACTGGTAATATTTGATTAAATACACACCATATAATCAAACCAAAATCGTAAACATAACGTAAAATAACAGAGAAAATTTATTTTTATATTAAAACAAAACAAATAAAACACGTCCATTAAACCCACGAAACAGGGTTCGTTATGGGTATAATTTCGTCCACTACATTAAGCGCCGTTTACGGTCGTAAAGGCATCGGAAGTGAAAGAACAGTCGAATTTTCACTCATACATCTATAATGTATCATTAAAATGCACTTCGTTGACAGTCTCGCTGTTAATGAAGTGAATTTTAATGATAACCTACCGGAACCGGCAAACTGTAGCTTTTTGGTCATTCTTTTGTTGCGACACATATACTACGGGCAGCCGATTATTTATTTACTATATTTAATCAAAATATACTGCCAATATTGACAATATGCGTTTGCTTAATCTTGAATTAGTTTTTCGTAACTACAATTGTTGCTGTTATTATTATATAAAAAAAAAAAACAATGTAACAATTCAATTACTCACTAAGTGTGTGATGATTTTAAAATTTTTACACATAACAAAATTCGGTAATATTAGCTATTTCATTGTAAAACAAGACCGCCAATTGAACCAGCCGTCAAGAACAGCGGCCTCATTCAACACGTCATAACCGTGGCGCGCCTGAAATTCAGGCAATTTGTACACTAACGTACTAATTCGGCCGAAATGAGCCAGCTACAAAGATTTCCGTGTAGCGATCGGCCTGAGTTACGGGGAATGCAATCGCATTAGTTACTGCACGGGTAATGAAGACACGTACCGATATTATAGCTTCACAGATACTCTAGAAGTGACTTGAGCGTCGTTGAAATTTAGTATGTAGTTTGTGTTATAACAAAGTTGAAAGGTCGTTGAACTCGTCCCATTTTAGCATTTTTATTGCTTTTCCTGTCATTAAAACAGTAATGTCTGAGTTGTTGAATTGCTATTTAATAGGTTGACGTAAAATATAATTTGACACGTTCTGATGTAAAGTCCTTTGAGATCTAGATGTTAAGTTATGATGAGATCCAAACTGCCTCAAAAGGATTAGTGTGAACTAATCAACTAAAACTATGTCGTACCTTTGGTTTGTAAACTTCGCTCACACAAAGCCCTGTACCAGATTAGTTTAATTGCAATATAATTCATGTTTATATTATAAATGATAAAGATTTACGTACATTTACATCTGTTTGTTAATTAGTAAGCGTTTTAGAACCATGACGTGGATATAAAATATTACGATATCCTATGTACTTAAAAGTCGTGCTACATCTTTGAATACAAAAATATTGGCATCATAAAGATTGCCTGTCATAAATGATAGACATACCATAGATATCCCAAATCATTTGCGTATTGATGCTGAATAGGCAGAGCATGTTATGAAATGTAATCAAATTCTTTTTGAGGTCTGTGAAATCTTAATACACACAACATACACAATTCAGCAATGAAACTAACAAAGATTACAAAAAAAAACAATGTCACTTCCAGTCATTGCTACATCATAGGCAACCGCATTAGCGGGCTCGCAGGCAAATAATGTTCAGTTATGGTCGAAAATTTTCAGAATCCGTGTAATTGTGATTTAGTGGTGCAGCGGGTTTGATACGCGGTGTTATCGCGGAAGCTTTGAAAGCCAGTTAGGTTCGAATTTTAGACTGAATTTTGGCAACGTATAGCTATCTACATACTATTTATTAGATTGGATTTTAGCTTCATCGTGTATTTTATTCAAATTAATAGATTCTGAAAGCTTTAAAGCCTGATTGTGTTTTGAATTTCCATTGTTAAGTAAAAATATATTAAGCTTACCATAGTAAAATAAATAATAATAATATCTTAATACAATTCCACACACGGCTATCTGATTTCCAATTAAGTAATTGAACGCCTATGTTATGGGAATCGGACAGTTGATAAACTACATACATTCATGGTAAATAATACTTATATAGATACTTTTATTATGATAAGGCACAGAACAAACAAATAAGCTCATTACACAAATGTTTTCCTGGGGGGGAATCGAAACCACGACCTCCGGTTTCGTAGTCAGGGTCTCTAATCACTCGTCTACGAGGCCAATCGTAAAATCGTAGAGTATAGTAGAGATTTTTACAAAATAACTTCACTTTGAAAGAAAGAAACTTTGAAAGTAAGTATGAGATTTGTACAAAATAACATTACGTATGCACATTCACATAAGTTTTGATCTCGGTCGCAAACACTCGTGTATCGGTCGCGTTTATTTTTTGTGTGTGTACACATGCAAATCGGGCGGCCGCTGCAGCGAAACATCGGCGTGTTTCCTCATAAATAGATTACCCAGTTGTCAGTGCATTTGTGTGCCGACGCGAATCTATTAAGGGCGTTATTTCCGTTGAGCGCGGCCCGTTCAAGAGAGCGTCGCTGGATGTGACAGTTGAGATATCGTATAGCATTATTCTACACTAGACGCACTATGTGGAATGTTATTTTTAGTAGGGCTGATAATATAGGTGGGCTTCCCCTCCCAATCCGTTCTCCATTGATACGAACTTCGGGTGTCGTCATTCAGATCTCTGAGAATAGAAAATAACCTATGTCAATTAGTGACTTTCTAGCAACAAAGAAACAATTAAGTTTGAACTCTTTTCTGTTAGTATTATGACCTAGAAGCATCTGATACCAATACTGTAATATATTTCGTATGCGATTTTAAAATGCCATTCTTGTACATATTTTTATCTTTATCAATATTTGTTTGTTGTACATAGATAGATAGATTAAGAAGCACGTTAAACACATTTCAATTAACTTAACATTTATTTTTCATAACCAATTATTTGCTTTTAATAATTCAACATGGCACATCTAGCGCTTCTGTACGAGTACATCCGGGAATTTTCGGATACAATCCCCAGTGAAGCTTCAAACTCAATCGATTTCCGGGCAATTCAACTTGAAACGGGAATCAAATATATCCGCGAGCTTCAGTTATGGAATAATTAGTTCTACTGAGCCCCGTGGATATAGCTGTACATAAAAAAATATTGAAGTGTCTCTCTGATTTCAACATAGCTGATTTCTCAACTGCTGAAATTGCACGGCACTATAACCCAAACACATTTTTTAAAATTGTTTTCTGTCTGTCTATCTGTCTATCTGTTTGTGCGGGCTTATGTCAGAAACGGCACACCTGTGGACACATCCACCGAATGCTGGTCCAAACAAATGAGAATTGAAACACGACTTCCATTTTAGCGGTCAGGGACTCTAACCAATATACCAATAGACCAGTCCACGTTATATATCGACATAATATATTATGTTATCGTAAAACAGCTTAGCTCAGCGTGTACTGCGAAGATAAGTATAAACGACCCTCAGGCAATGAAATAGCCAATCAGAGACATAAAAGTTTATGGTCCTGCGTAGTTTAATCAAGGGGACGGTTTAGTGGCTCGTATATGCGTCGTGTAGGGCCGAGAAAGCAGATCGATCCGGCGAGATAGAAAATAATTTACGACGTTTTAGGTTCGTACAAACAGATTTTTCGAAGTCGAAAAATCGCTAGCCCGGGCGCCTTAGGTGTCTTAAGGTTTCATACATGGTATACGATTATTGATGATTATTTTATAAATATAATCCAAAAAATTAAAAAGCTTGAATCTTCCATTCTGCTATGTTTACAGACTGTTGTGATCTATCACTTTTATTATTATTTACTTTTACCCTCTTTTTCATAGTCTTTTAGTTACAAATTTTCTGTATATGTTGACATGTTGAGAAAATCTACATATATTACATTAAATACATTTAATTATACTAACATAATATTGAAAATATTGTAGACTAAAATATCTCTCGGTTCACTTTGAAGTTATTGTTTGTTTCCAAATATTGCTGCAAAGGGTATTTATGCAGCAACTACCAATTTCCTTAGCAATAATAGTCACTTTTACGTTCAACCAAGAAGGATCGTTGTAACTGATGAGAACAGAAAATAATTTACCTCCGATCGAACTCATAAACTTTCCAAGTCAGCTCCTGAAACACATCATCAGTCCCACTTTCCTTGCTCATTTCCATCTCATTCATTCCAGATTCACGATAGCGGAGGTGAGGATGGAATTGGAATCCGCATTCGCTCGGAACGCAATAACGGATCAGACCGTCATTACCGCGCCTTGCCAGCGATTGGCTTTTTATAGGCCTCGGGATTTTATTCGAAAACTTGAAGACTGAACTGTTTTTTCATCGGAAAACAATTATAGAAACTAATGATCTAACCATCAAAAGTTTTCAGAGCCTAATATAAATATTCATTTTCCATCTTCGTTTTTAATTTCAATTCTAGCTCTATGTACATTCTTAGGGACATATTTGTATACTATCAGATAATGGAAGGGTTGAAAAACGTTACCAACTTGCTAAATAAGTAAGTACTTAAAATTCACATACATACTTATGTGTGTCTATTAGATGCGTGCTCCACATACAAAGTACAGGCTTTGCTAAGTTGGGGCTTTGTTAAACTACCTAAGTTCGAGTAAGACGACGGCGTGGATGCTGTCCTAAGTATTACCATTATTATTACTACTTATAACTCAAACTAAACTGCAGAATAAATAATTATTATTCAAAATGGTCATTGAATACGATCGTATTCGAATTTCGAATGGAGCGTGTTAAATGGATTTAGTGTAATAAATGTCGCTAAACATGATATTACGGCGTGAATTCAATATGATTGCGAAGTTCACGCATCATTTAATCGAACAGCTATTTCGCGTTTCGCAG
>DWQT01002975.1:0-13184 GCA_018244895.1 Myscelus amystis hages | reverse complement strand
AATTATTGCCTGGTTTCATATAAATTTTGAAAAAGATTAAGCAATAACAAACTGAAAGGGTACCATTAGGCGTGCAAATAATTGAAATAAAGTTTAAAAATCTTTATATGTATGCGCTTTTGACTATATATCCCATTAAATATTTTTCACGGTACCTACATCCTATTTGTCGAAATCACTAACATCAATGGCATTATTAAAGCTTTTATTATCGCCTGTGGACACTCAATTGCGTATTATATTATAATTTTCATCATTCTTTATAAATATTTCAACTGGCACCGTTTCTCTAATTCTGTGTCAGTTTTATTTTGAAGTTAGTCGGAACCGCACGAGCATAACTGCTAGACTGTTACCACACATAGGCGGATTGTAATAGCATTGTTATTGTTGGCAGTCAACTGGGGCTTTGAATATAGGACAAAACGCTGGGAGTTATAACCAATACTCCTGCAGTTTTATTTTTACCAGGTACGTGCGGTGGCAGAAAGTAAATTGGTCCCCACACATGGCCGAGTCATAACAGCTATTGTTTTGTTGAAGTATGGCTGCGGGTATAGGACGAGCGACTGAAAGACTTTAATTTTATTTCCTGATCTGATCGCTGAGTATTAGTGAAACTAACTGGGGCCCCTGCAATTCTTATTGGCATCATGCTAACAATATTCTTTGTATTTTAGACTTGCTTCAGTAGATTAGTTATTTACAAAAGTAAATCTTTTAACATCTATGTACGATATGTGTTTATATGTACTTTAAAATAACGTCTATGTCATTAACGTCAATGTAGAAGCAAACAAAGTAAATTATCGGATATCTTTTTTCTTTTTTTGTTAAGCCATAGACTTTGTTTGTGGTCTAAGCTAGATCACGCTTTTGTAGAATAGTCATCGTTCGTAGGCTTGAGAGTCCTGGATTAAAATTACCTCCGGGCTCATTAAGATGCAGTACATACCTACAAATACTATTTGATTCTCATACAAATGTTATTTACATATTATATTCCCATTCCGCAAGTTTTCTAGTGAAAGACAGCTTTTTTATTTATGGATTGACTTTTATCGACGTGTAAGTCGCGTCGTTTCTCGGGTGATGTGTAAGTGCCTTGAACGCTGTAAGACTTCCTAAGTACCGTTCTCCTGAATACCTGTGGAATAAACATTGAAACTTTGTTTGTTACTTTATAGAATGATGTTTTTCTTTTTTATGCCTCATCTACGAGCGATAAGAGCTAAACACACTTGCCTACTCACCATTGTTTCTAAATACAGACGCTAGAGGCAACATTGAAAGGTACATTTCATTAATATTTTACTAACCAAACAGCTTTTGTTTCATCTAATTTGATTGACTTTTGAAGATAATCGTATTTTGGAAGAAATCGCACTTAATAACAATGGAAAGCTGTAGGCTAGATACGGAAGCTCGTCGTCAATGTCTTAACGAGGTTTAAATGTGAATATGGCCGTTCCAAGTTCAAACGATAACTAGTGACATCTGTGTAACAGATACGGAACAACACAAACATTTATGTTTGTGACCAAAACAATGAACGTTGTGAAAAACTTGATTTTATATCGTATTTTATATAAAGTCAACAGAGACACTATATGTATTTGAACAAATGAATTAGCCTTAAAATTTGAATTAAGCGACTCTCCACTCCCAGATGTACATAAATTGTTTTCATTATGAAGTAAGCAGAACCTATGCTGAATATTTTGAATATCTATTATGTAATTTAAGAATAATATACGAACAGTTGATTTAATAAATAATATTCCTGTAGTGAATGTTATTTTGTTTCCTGAACAGGTAGGTACTGAACGCACTGGTCAATTATACTTTAATTTTCTGCCTACAATTTATTTTTATAATAAACTAGACATTTATAATATCTTCCTATCAGTTATAACAGTATTCTGGTGTACAAAAAGTAGTCATTACACGTATAGCTAACTAGGTCACCCGCGCACAGGATGTAGCGTCTAACTGAGAATTAACACCGCGTGCAACTAGGCCTGTTAACTTTCATAGACCCACTATATTTAGTACTTTATGGACTATAAAATAGACCATCCGCTTACCAGCGTGGCAAGTCATGAATTTGTAACAAACGCCCGGGTTGTACATACATATTTCGTATATGTATTTACGTACATATACTTATGCAATTGGTATTGTTAATAAAATGTACGTTTGTTTGTCAAGTAAACTTATAAGTATTATTAATTTTACGTGTACTTATAATGTATTTTTTTAAAGTTAGACCTAAGCTAGACCGCTGTATTATTACAAGAACGCTTTTGTTACAATTTCTATTGTCTTACCAAACTTGGTAGTAAGTCGAATGCATGTATTTCTCTGCCGGTGTTAAACACTATTAACATTCCTATTTTTCTTCATAGCCCTGTATCGATTGGTCATGTTGGCGGATATAAAACTACTGTCCACCGTGCGTTACGTTACATCCGTAGCGCTATTCGAAAAACAAACTATTTGCGTTCAGTGCGGACGCAAACATTGCTCTGCGTTTGATCAGATACTATTTATTAATGAATAAACACCACGGATATATCGAATGTTATTGCATTTTATTGGTTACGATGAGTATGGTCTTAAAAACCTTTTCAAGTAACGCTCGGCTGGAATTTGGAACCCTGTACTGGCTTTTCTCATGTCCGCGGCTGGTGGAATAGTGCCAACTTCACTCAAAGTGTCATCGAGTTCATCGCGGCATGCCAATGTGAGAAGATTAGATATAAGACGTTCTTCAGTTGTAGTTGAATGGCTTACATCGTAGTATCTGTGAGTAGTATCGTAGTAACGGTTGGGGCGACCTGGCTTGACTGCAGCCTTATTACAACCTATTGCCATATGTACTCGTATATATAAATTTATTATTGAGGAAGTCTGTTATATACAAAATGTACAATTTCCACCAGATTTCAAAATTTATTTCGTCATCGAAAATAAAATTATTTGTTATTCACAAATTAAATTGACATTGCTTTTGCGTATTGTACTGTGTAAACATGCGTTTATTTTTTAAATGTTTATTTCTGAAATTGAATTTCTGACAGCTTCCCTCAGCTCTTTGAGGGCTATTAAATATTACATGCCTGACACAGGTGTGGTATGAATATCCTTGCTACGTAGTGATCGTAAACAAGCTCTTACGCGGTGAACCGAGTCGAGATGACACCGTCGGCTGGTGGAATGTTTGTGAGACGGGTCTATTATGGACAGTTTGGCTAGGGTCCTCATCCGTGGCTAGAATTTTTTGGGGTGGTTCCGTTCGACGGGAAACTCTGCATAAAATCAAGACTTAAATATCATTGTATGTACAAATATATACGGTTTTATAGTAGTAGGTACGCAATCGTACCATAAAAGTTTGCCAGTTGGTCAGATTGGGCACAAACGACTCATTTAACGTTGTTCTTGTACACTTATTTCACGGTGTAACTCGCGTACATTTTCTGTGATAGTCAGACCAGTTTGCAACACAGCGGGCCGTGAATGATATCTTAAAAGTTCAACAAGTCAATGGTCTCTGTTTAAGTTTAGAGTTAATTTTATTATAATACTGATGCTTGTAAAGTAGTAAAGCCGTGAGAAGCGGAGCTGGAAGGATCGCGGAGTGTACTGATCCGCGAACAGGTCGGCGTCCATATGGGTCGCGGGACTCGTGTTACCGGGGGCGAGCAGCTGCGACCGTGAGAATGCCGCGCTAATACTTATACTACGTGCTAACATACGGGTCATCGACTACTTATCATATAATAGACGAAACCGTAGTATGCGAATTGAATGCTACATATAAAGAACGCCGCACTGTCAAAATAGCAGCATCAGTCATTAATATTCGTTTAAGGACGCCAGACGCGAATTACTTATATTGAATTTTGAGCAATCTGCCGAATTTGTGAGCGTAATCTACTAGTGTAGAGCTTTACGTGTCGAAAAAATCTACTTGATGGAGCTTAATGGGCATTTACTGCTTAGTACAACGATTAGCAAAGATGGCAATGCGTCTAAATGTAGCCATATTCGACCATAAGGCAGTATAGCGTTAGTATAAATTCATATACATTTCTCTTGAAATTTAAATATCAATTGAAACAGAACCGCAAAACATTGCGGATTGTACCTTATTGAGGATCGATCCCAGATATCGTCCCGTCCAGTTTGCTTACCTACACTCCGGATACAATTAAAAATCATTTCGCTATGTGAGCCAATTTAAAGTCCTGGTACGCAATATGCATTTCAGAAACAATCATTACTAAAAGGAAGTGTACATCTTTAGATAACCAGATGGCAGAGTTTTCATGAATCGATTCAATACCAGACGTCATGGGTTATTTAAAATGTATATTGCAATATTATTGTTTTTAAGCGTGTCTTGAGGAATCTGGAGAGTGACTGTGTGAAATGATCTGCGAACAGGTCCATATGGACCGTAGTCGCGGCAGGGAACTAGGGAACACGGCAGCTGCACCCGTGAGAATGTTGTGCTCATATTATCATTAAAAAAAGATTGTCAGACTGTTCCCAGCCCAAACCAACACTTATTTTTGTAAAGTTCATAATAACTGCAGAAGAGAATAAAACATAAGGAGAAATTATAGTATTATAGCAAAATATTACTAGTTGAATATAGTCGGAAGGAAGGCACGTTACCTATGAATAGACAGGAAAAGATACCATGAAATAAAAACAATGGGTTAAAAATAAAAAATCTGTTCAAAAAATTTCTGTACAATCTTCTATTTATATAAAACGAATCGATAGATAGTAATGGTTGGTAATTATGATTAATTAATATTTAATATTAACTATTATGATGCGATTTTCTATTTTTTGCTATATAAAAAGCAACTAGGAAGAATCTTGTTTAATGCGAGCAGTATACATTCTCCATAAATTTAATGTTTAATATTTCAAACATAAATTATGATACCCTGGGTTTTAAATATGAAACGAAACATTCATTTGCGCGAAGGAGATATAATGGAACATAAAAAGGTTAGTATCCAACAGCTCTCAGCGGCTAAGCTTTAAGCTTTAGAATACCTATATATTATGCTTAATTAACATGCTTGTAAAAAAGTAATGCAGGTGTTTCATTTATTATAGAAACACATGATTGTATAGGAAATTGAATGAAAGCTTTCGAGAAATCTCTTCACGATTAGTGCGTGACCTACCATGTTTTGAACTCAACACGTATAACTTGTTTATCAAAGTCCTTTGGTGCTTATTTGCAGCATGTGATATTTTTCTTTATAAATGTACACAACTTATAGAATTCATGCAATAAAATTTATGTGATCAATTTCGCATATTAACTTATATTAGCCAGTAATCTTGTAGTTTACTTAACCTACACTATTATTATAATAACATGTAACAAATCAATTTTACCAACATTACTATAACTGGATCATGCTGCTCCAGGGCGAATTGGTAGAAATATGTACAGCAATGTTTTTATACGGGTTCTTAGAGCACTGTTATTACTTTTTTTCAAATAAAACTAGACTTTGTACCTACTCGTAAGTTCGTAAAACGTCACAACACCGACCTGTTCGAAAGTGAATATTGCTTACAAAGTTTGTTTTTGTTTCAGATATCTGGAATGAACCAAATTAAATTAGCGCACTACCGACCACCGGACCCGTCGTCCAGGTACCTTCCCTTCTATTCTGTTACTTACATACATAACCATCACGCCAGGTCCCTAACGGGGTAGGCAGAAAGCACCTATTATATTATTATTTATTATATCTATTCTGTTACACTGCCAATAATTGTCGCCCTCCACTTTGCAACTCGTAATACGTATACTAATACTTAGACCATCGTTTCTCAACCTGGAGGGGGCGTTTGGTGTGAAAGGGGGTTGAAAATTAGATAATAATAAAACAGTATGACTAGCTGATTTTTAAATTTTCCACTGAAATTTACAACAAAACACTGAATTGCTGTATGTCTAACGAATACACTGAGAATTCAAATGTAAACAAATGTAATATCAATATCAAACTGCGCCTCGTAAAATATCGCGCTCCCCGCAATATCATTGTGTTCCGTTGCCATGGCAACGGGATTCGATACGGGGGAGGCACAACAAACCGGGCTCAAATATTTTCAAGACTTCGCGATATCAAGACAATCTCGTATTATGTTATTTCGCATATAAATAACGTATTTAGGCTTATCCCTTACTTAGCTATAAAAATAAAATAGATTCCTTTTGTGGCTATGTATATTTGGACTTCGATTCATTTTTGGAATTGTAATACATATTTCTCAATTCTCGTTATTATAATCATCCGTCACAATGAAAAATTAACTTCTGAAATTCTTCTTGGAAAGTCTACAGCTCCGTTTTCACTCTTTATCTAAATGGAAATGGAAAATAAAATAAAAGAGCGTCCGATAATGATATTTCTATAAGCAATCCTGTAAACCTCTCGAACAATAATAAAATCAGTGAAGTACGGGGTGCTTAAAAGTGCGTTCTACAATTGAATACCCACTTGACCCGGTTTCAGCGATAACCCTTTTAGTACAAGTTCTTTCATTATTGTATATACGTATAGCAGGTATTACAGGTACCGAGGTAGCTGCGCACGGAGCTATGCATAACTAAGCAGACGATCTTGCATGGCAATTGACCGGTGCCAAGGCGTAACCGCAAAGTATATAAAGCTATATGTAATCACTAAGTGCTAGTTAATAATTTATAATGAGTTATAAGCTTAGTATACTTAGCTTAGTAGATAATAAATTTGTACGCCTTTTTAAGATCCTCTAATGTACCCATATTTGTGCAAATAAATGTCTTTTGTCTTTTGTCTTTTGTCTTTGTACAATAATTATATATCAGTAAACGTTTATGTACATATTCACATACAGTTTGCCAGTCGGATTAATACTATTGTTCATAAATCGGGAAACGCTGCAATAAAGAGTTATTTCCCAATCAAAAGAGCATCATAAGTCTGCCAGCCTTCAACGTTTTGCTAACATGTCTGCTAACATTTTTGCTAACTAATCATGTTTGTAAGTTAGTTTATGTCCAAATTTTTTAGCTTTATCTATAGGTGACTTAAAATAAAGCGGAAAATGTAATTCACTGTCAATGCCATTTTAATGAGCTTCAGATGATTCTGTAATAGGAGCGAGTTTTATGATGTACGAGTACATATGAACATGGGATTCTTACTGGTACCATTTCACTTTCAACTACATTTTAATTGTTTCTTCCTCTTTTTAATATCAGTACTCTTTGCACTTACCGGAAATATCCCTTATACCGACAAATAATCGCTTGTTATAATAAAAGTGTTAATAAGAAACAAGAAGCATATAAATCAAATGTTGGCGAGTGTGAGCCACGTGTTTGCGACTGTTGCGGATAATGCCGTCGTGTGTCGCTGAATTATCGCATGTCTCTTCGAAGCTTTGCACTTTATTACATTACGCCAAAAATAATGGGACTCAAATCATATGGCCTAATATTACTTTATTGCACTTGTTGTTTCTCTATTTAATGATTACGTCACAAACTGTTTTATTATTATCCCTTTGAAAAATATTTACAGTTCTGCAGCATATTCTACTATATTACTATAATATGAGTAGACTGCATTGCATAAAATTAGTATTTCAGGTGTTTTTAAACCGCAAATCAAGTACAAGAAAAATGAATAACTAACCAATATACCACGTGAAACGCTAATAGTCATCCTTCTTACATTACGCTACATTAAGCAGTTGGCACTACTTCATTTGTACGATCTCTGGCGTTGTACCGGTGCGTCATCGCTGCGAGGAGTTTATATCCTTAGTATGAATATCTCTAAGTCTAATAAGCAGCGCACGGCACATAAATCAACCGTTAGAGAGCATGGGCCACGTGCTAGCGGGTGTTGGGATAATGGCGACGTCGCGTGTCTCGCCGAATTATCGCACGCGTTTCACACTACATTACACAGCTCACTGAAAACCCGCGATTAATACCGCGAGTGATACACACAAAATGCTCCATTAACTTGCTGTAAACTAAATTGCCAAGTGATTAACAATCGTGCTAATGTTAATTATAAAATTTGTGGAGAAATGACAACACGCACGAATGCAGACTGTCGCTCGGTTTTACTAAATAAGTAATTACTTATGAAATGAAAAATAAATCGTGTGCTTACTAGAATACCGTAATTAATATTCCTTTGTATAATTCCACATGATCTTTACATTCATAGTATTGTATTCTCAAGATAGTCGTAAATTTCCATGGCAAAGACGGCGCGCTAATCTTTTTGTCACGTGCCAGAACTCTTCATATTGAAACTATTGTAGTACTTACATCATCAGTCGGGCTTAGTTGTAGTCTTGACGAAATAAATATTTTAATGTCATCATTCTTAACTGAAAATATTCAGCTAAATTTCACTTTACAATCGTGACCTGTGGTGGGACCTAATGACTAACAACACATTTTTTACGTAATGGCCGGGAATTGTAGATGCGGATGTATATTATGATAATCAGAATGTTGTCTTATATAGAACTGGAAAGATGGCCATACATATATGTTAAGAGCAAAGTGGAGTTACCGTTCTAGACAATTTCAACAATGTTCAAACTTCTATTATGAGACAAACTTTTCAGTTTTGTTGCGAACCGCCAAACGTGACGCTTACGCCACACAAAAGTTGATTGTTCAAAAACATCCAACTCGTCTAACGTATAGCTAGCGATAAACAAACTTTCTACAACTTGTAGTAAAAAAATCGCTTGAAAATTGTGTTAAATGTCCGATGCATATCATGATTTAATAGCAACTGACAGAATTGAATGGGTATAAATTATGTCTTTAGATAATTAATATATTTCTAAGATCCTTTTTAAACTTTATGTCAATATTAGATAAACCCGTAAAATGACGTACATCTAGGTCCCCAAAAATGGCCTAGTGTATTTTTTAAATTACTTACAATTTTGTTGTACTTACATAAACAACAATAAAGTGTTTAGTAGTAAAACTTACTTTCAATATGTATATACGAGGTATCATATCAAAGTCTGATCAAAACTCATATATAGCATCCGAATAGTATTCTATAACATGATGCCCTAATTTTTGAGTGATGAACGAACATATTATGTATAATCAGACAGAATCCAAAAATTAATAAGTTGTGTCCTGTGCTATGGACATAACATCTACCAAAACTTTTTAAACGTACCTACGTATAATGTACAATTTGTTTTTCTACTTTATTACAAGTAGGTAAGTGTAAGATAGGAATATTAAACATACGAAATGATGAAATCTACTTGAATCTTCGCGTGTAAAAGTTTTTAAAATATTTTTAGTTGCTGCTATGTAAAACGCTGAAATTTAACAAAATCGTGCACGGCATCGGCACTGAAATATTTACAGCGTGCCATCTATCAAGCTCTCTCTAAATTGATTGCTGATTACACTGTTAAATTGCTATCTCAATCTCCGAGAGAAATGCTTTACATTGCGCTTTATTGCCTTCAATATCATCGTGTCGTTTAAAGTTTCGCCATTAAAAATTTCCTAGGCACTGGTAAACCGATGACACCGATGGGAAATTTCTAGACACAAATCGTTGAAAGTAGTGACAATCAGTCAGTACTTTAAAACATACTTATCGAAAATTAGTTTAAAGATACGCAACAAATAAAATATTATTATAAAATGTATAAGTCGTACACAGTAAAGAAATTGAAAATATTTATCATATGAATGAGTAATTTTATAATGTCACGTAATCTATTAAAGGTGTAAAAAAAAATTTTTTTTGTTCATTTTAAGTTACTAGTGGCAGAAATTAGAGGATTATAGTAAACAGAATTTTCAAAAAGTATTTTCATTATGAAATTAGCAAAAACATGCTTTCAAATGTTATTCAACAAACTATTTGACTGATATAAGGTAAACTGAGCTTTGAGACGTATTTAGTTAACGTAAAGATGGGGAAAAAGCCGTGAACATCTCGACGCTAATGGTCTGTTTTTTACAGGGCGTGGGCGTGAGATGGCACGAGCGGGCATGCTGCATAGGGGAGGAAAAAATGGAGCTGAGTAAGTATTCGGTCCTACACATAAATTCAGCTGATTAAATCAACTATACCGTATGCGTAATCATTTTATCTCGTAGGGCGTAGGCACCTCGTGAAAACATATGGAAGCGAAAATGTACGAGATAATTAAATAACTGGTGGTAGTTATAAGAAATTATTAGGTATAATAACAAATTATCCCTACATATTCTTCTTCGGTTGTAAGAGGCATCGCAATGATAATATTCCATTTGCTCAAATTGTCGACTTATTTCGGAATGACTTTCTCAGCTTGACACGATTTGGCACTTAGCTTAATTGGCGTATGTTATATGCTGGTAGGTAATGCCTCTCACATTGACATTTCAATTTACGATTTTGCCTTTTTGTCTTACATCTCCCCCATAAATGAAACGTGTGATTTTGTATTTGCTTTTTAAGCTACACCCGCGTTCAATTTACGGCTTATTTGAACTTCCAAGCGACAGGCGAATAAATAAATACTCGTATGTTTTGAATTTGAATTTAAAACTGCTCATGTAATGTAACCTGGATGTTGTCAAAATTGTTATCAATATACTGGGACCAGGGAATATATGTATACAATATGCTCATTTATGTGATCTCACACGATTTTTGTAAATGTGGTTCCTAAAGAAAATGGAGTAAATCTCACTCAATTACCCGGCATAAACTAGACACTTAGGGGAGGCGCGGCGAAGGTTACGTTCCTTAGGATTGCCAGACAGGCAAATTAATGGGGAGAAAAGTCTTTCAAATAACAGCACATTGAAATTTTAATAACACTTGTAACTATATTCTGAAAATAAAAAGGGTAAACATGTTGTCGACAAGTATGATTTATTGTCTGATCGTCAAAAACGTAGTATCGTGTTCCTTACTGAGAGATATCAGAATATTGGAAACCCTTTAGCTTTTGTATGATAATACGATAGCAGATATTCCTAATGAAGCACACACTTTCAATAGAATTAAGCCAGGACAAAGTATCAACCCTAACAGCTGTGGGGCGCGGCCCGCCGTGCGGCAGGTGCGAGACTGATTCAGCAATTACTTATTTTAATATTTTTAATGCCGCTACCCATTGCCAGCGGGGTCTTTTCGGATCGCCATTTAAAATTTCCGTGTACCCTATAGGCGTTATGCCCTTTCTGTTAAATAATCAATAATTTGTTCTACAATGTTAATTTTTTGCCCCCAAAAATATATATCAGTATATTTTTGTGTTAAATTTTATTTACATTTATGTAATGTATATTATTTACACAATGTTAAAACCTTAATGTTGATCACGTTACTTTTACGACTTAATACTTATTATTTTCTTGTATCATAAGAAAGTTTCGTTAACGTATGCTCGATGTAACAACAAATACCGCCACGAGGGACCTGTTTTCCGTTCTGCAAGGAAACTTAAATGAACAATATCAATCGTGCTATGTAAGTTGTTAGTTTGTTTGTACATCCTGTTGGACTACCGCACGCCATTCGTCTCGCTGCTACACTATATGCCAAACTTTATAGACAACTCCCAAGAGAATTTTGTCTGCGATATTGTTAGGTAGCCAATATTTACTATAGATAGTTAGCGTACTATATTTACTATGGTATTTGAGTATGCTTTTAGGAATGCACGGTATTTACATTAAAACGCGCAAAGGTGCTACCAAATTCAAGTACCTACGTAAGTACTCAAGTAAGTAATGGTGTTATTATAATAACTAGTCTTTACTACAATATTTCACTAAAAACTATTAAAGCCTCTGAGGCGTAAAACACGTCTCATCAACGTTACGAAGAGCAACATCCCATTCTCAACAACAATACGAGTACCTAGCTACGTGCTCATGGCCATAGAATATTAAAGGCTATTCCGAAGTTGGACCGTGCTCGGTTAAGTCACTTATTTCTGGTTCGCTGCAACTTTATCAATGTCGGCAGGTACTAGTTGAAAGTGCTCAGGCCGTCGGTGACCGGTTCGCCTCCCTCGAACTCTCGCCGCTACATTTTCTCACCTCTCCTCGCAGTCTCCACAAGACAAACTTTAAATTGTCCACAGTAACTTGTCACTTAAATGAGCTTTATTTGTTAGTAACCAACTTCCATAACGGTTCCTTAATTTATTGTAGTGAACCGCAAGATTGTCTCACGAGAATTCCGCAAGTGTTAATATCGGGGTTCCGGAGCGACAGGGTTACGGAAACGTGAAAGATCATAGTTTAAATCGTCTCGGATATGAGGAAATATTTTAATACGAAATGAAGATGGCGCGGGGGTAGCTGTTGTTTTTGCGACGTCTTATGAAGCGGGAGCGTTATATCTGCGTACGTGTGCGATAGTCCGCGGGGAACGTGATATTTGATTTCATATACGGCGGTGATCCGTCACGCACGAGGCTTTCGCCTTCTCGTACCTTATGGAAAATATCACTACAAGCGCACATATCATCATCCATAACACGCGTGATGTAATAATGTATTCACGGCGCACGGGGCCGGAGACACGGCACTCTTAAGCTGAATTTTATGCTTCATTCGTAATCCCACACCACGTATTCACCGTGTCGTCGGCTACCTATTGGCTATATATTGCCGAGTTTATTGTAAGACTATATTTTATTTACGATGAAGCTCGTCCGTCGTAAATCAATATTTCGCTTTTATGCCGCAGAGAAATAGATCATAACTTTGATTGGCCCCTTCCACGCGCAAGGTCTTCCGCTCGCCGGGCTATTGTGGGTCAATGCGGCACGTCTAAATACTGACATATATCATGCCTAATAAACCTCCTTTGTATTCTGAACAATGCAAAATGCAATCACCTATCTGCAATAGACACGCAGTGGAATAGGTGGAGAGAATGTAACGATTTTACGATATGTATGTGCGCTTTGTACATTTAAGCAAAAAATCATTAGGTAATGTCCAGTAATTTATTTTATTATCGTTATTAGAAACTTTTAATAAGTGATGACAAGAAATGTTCCATCAAGAAAAACATCACTTGACTGGCCTCGTGGTCGAGCGGTTAGAGACCCTGACTGTGAAACTGGAG
>DWQT01002974.1:0-13184 GCA_018244895.1 Myscelus amystis hages | reverse complement strand
AAACAACAAAAGCATTGGAGTGTTTGTTTGTAATAATCTCTAATATAGATAATCTTTGAAACGGCTGGACTGATTTTGACGCCACTTTACTCGCAGATAGGTGATGTAATAAGGAGTAACTTAGGTTCCTTTTATTTTAGAATTGTATAACTTTTTCGCTAAATTCAACGTCGCGGGCATAGCTAGTTAAATATAAATGCAAAATCCAAAAGCGACCCAACATTTCCGCGCCCCTGGCGGCCGTCCGCGGTCATTAATTCAGGGCATCGAGTATTGTTTCCTGCGGACCCACGGCCGCCGATCGTTCGCTCAAAATCCGCTTTAAAATGTCACTCCATCCCCCTCACACTCGCTGCGAGGGAACAGGACAACGCATATCCTGAAGTAGAGGCTATATACAGGCGGCTTACATCCGGCGCCTGAAAAAAGCTTTCGGCTCTATTGTCTTCTCGTATGAGATTAATGTTCGTAGGCTGTTGTTATTGGTCGAATATTTCGTTTGTTTATTGTTCAGAACCAACATATTATGCACTGTGGGGAAGGAGATAATGGTATTTGAAAACTGTCAGCTTAAGCGATAAAAGTTGAAAGGTACTGAAAGGTAATTCTGGTTGGATATCGTTAGAAATACAAATCTCAAAGGACCATCCAAAATAAACCACCATTGCTTAATAGTTGATCGATGTTTAAGAATCAATGTATCTATGGTAAGTTAAATCACCAATGCAATGCTTATTGATTCATTGATTGATTTAATTTGCAAAATACTTCGCTTTTTCGAATTCATGCAAAATCCAAAAATAACAATTAAATAAATCTTCTCTGACATTTTCTTTGAACAATATTTTTACGGCTACCATGTTATTGATATTTCTGTACTAAAATCGTGAAATGACATTTAACTTCATAGATTGCAGTACTTATGAATAACTCCAGGACACATAGCTGTCGTCGATAAGTGAACAGTTGCCGTTAGCGGCGATATGAGTCGTAAATCGGCATTCATATTAACTTGATGCATGAAGCGACGCGGGTTCACATCGGCTTAAGAGGCTTACCGTTTCGCGATATCATTTCAGTAGTTCTCTATAGTCAATGAATTGTGTGCTATTATAAGTAATTTCATACAAATTATATTAAATACTTATGAAATTTTAATATAAATAATGTCCTACCTTCACATACTGCTATTAAAATTTTTGACAGAGGCTGTTCCAGACAACCGATGTAAAATGTATGTATCCATTTTAATACACCCAGAGACAAATCAAATAACGTTTGCTCTGGAAGGGAGTCAAACCCACAATCTGCGGCTTCGTAGTCAGTGTCCAGTCTCACATAATACTAAAATTAATGTTTCTTTTAAATATCCTCTTAATCGGAACCTTTTTCAGTACACTGTTCCATTTGGTGACTGAGTGATGTTTAGTAGAGTTTGCCTTAGCAAAAACAGGCTAGAATTGTAGAGTATGGATATATGGTGAAATGTTAGAGAAAAAGTTGTGTCCCCTTAAGAGAAAATATGATTGCACGTCATACATCCGTTTGAGTCGTCTGATAGTTGATTTATCGTGATTTCAGCACGTTTTACGTGATTGCGCGTATGACAAACTGCCGTCTTCGGTAATAAGTTCTGATGATCGCATTCCCTGAAAATATTGGGCGGACGAAAGCGCGGTGTTCTCAAAAGGAATGGAAAAGTAAATCGTAATAAGTGATTGGATTTTGAAATGCTCTATGAACTTTCATTCGTTATTTATCATATCGAAACATTTCAATTAAATCTATTTGTGCAAACTCTGGATTGGTATTTCTAGAATATTACCAGTGCTTTATGATATGGGGATCTTCAAAAAAGGCGTTTAGTCCTGTAGAGCTGACGTTTCGTGTTGAAAATATCCATAGGCGATGGTGACCACTTAACTTCAGATGAAATGTTAGAATAATCTTTATAATAAAAATAACAATCCATTTTGCATGTACCCCCGTAGAGGGCTGTCAATATTTACTGCTATCTGTGCAATTCTACTGGTTTTATGGTCGCTCCTGAATATTATCAGAGCAACAATATTTCGATTCAAAACAGCGAGAGTTATTGCTAACGGAAGCTTGCGGCGAATAAAATTTGCTTAATTCCGAATGAAAATAAGGGTACTCGCATTATGATTACTGGATATATTTTATTATTTCCGTTGCAGAACAGCTGTTGTGGTCTGGCTTGAAGTGTTATATATTCTAGATAACTAACTTTTTCTCGTTTGGTCCCATTTTTATTTTGGGCCAGATCTGACCACGGCAATCATGACAAATCGACATAAGTCTTAAATTTTTATAAAGCATGTGCACGCTAAATGGACATCAAAATCACGCCAAGACCCTAACACCCATTGTATTTTGGTTCAGATCTGACAATGGCAAAATCACATAAGTATTCAATTTCCACTAACTAAATAACTTAAAGAAGGGTTTATTTTACTATTAACCTACCCTCTACCTTGTAATTCGCACAATTAAACGATAGAATTTCGTTCATTAAGTACGCAAACAATTTAACATTATCTCTCCCGAGCACAAACTACGAAATCTACTATTTTTAATTTACCAGCTATGTTATTTGCGTTACAGAGAGTAGGTTCTATAAGCCACTTATCTTATTTTTTCTTTATCATAGTGTAAGAGAGAATATATAAATAAGAACAATTGTGAATTTATAATAATGATGATGACGAAAAGTATCCATATTCAAATGTGGAATATTTGAATTTGTAACCAAGCATGCTACGTTATGTTATCAAAGGATGTTACAATATTTTACTGATATCGGCGTCGCTCCACCGATTTTATGTACGTTCTTGAATAATATCTGTCGAACAATATTTCGATTCAACCGCGAGTTATGGCTGTGGAAGTTTGCGATGCTTTTGTTTCGTTTTTATCGACACACAATTTCTGTTACTAAACAGTGGCTTTGCATTGACAATGTGTAGGACTTCGAAGTTCGTACTTTTGTTTGAAGTTTCGAGAAAGTTCTCTTCTATATCACGTTCGGGTTATCTATTCGACCGAACAATGGACGATTGAACCATTTTAAAGTTGAATAATTATCGCATTTGACTTTAATCTCGTTTCACCGAAAAATAAACATTTGAATAAAATCGTTGATAAAACTACATAAGAAGTGGAAGAGTAAGAAAAGAGCCTTAATTTAGTATTTATGTATATCCAAAGCAGACCTAAACCTAACATTTCTATTAGTATAAGAAGAATCCTTCCTTGTTTTTCTAGAACATTCTAGAAAAATAGAGAATCATAAATAGTACAAACACAACTAGAGCCATTAAAAGTAAAAGTAATTCAAAGCTGCTCGAGTACATAACAAGTAAGGAATACGGCCTTCTATTATACAAACTATTCAAAACTTAACATGAAGACAATGAGCCTCTCGGAAGGACCCGAGATATTGGGCCCTTTGTACTTGAACCCCGGAAAGGGGTAAAGGATTGTATTATTTATAAGTTACAATTACTTTGTTGTCACTAGCTGCCTGTTCTGTCAATACATAGATATATAACATTACAATGAAGACAATATTTGTAAAATTTTGGGAGAAAAGCGAGACAATTTCATCAATATTTTTGTATAGACCCACAAAATCTTTTATTTTAATTTTGTATTTAAGACCAGTGTACTTTCGCTGTTGTCTGCAATCTATTTTACTATTTACTGTAATTTTTTGACGGGAGTGAAACTGAAATGGAATTTTGTGAGAATAAAATCTATAAATGATAATAAATATTTTTCTATCGATAAGAGTTGGGTCAACTTCTGACCGTTTACCCACAACTGGCACTGCTGACCATAACTCTTTCCCTCCCCTTAAAAATATATGCGAGATTTATAAAACTCACTAGGAGATTGAATACCAAGCCTGCAGGCTATCACTGCTGAGTATATTTGGCTACGCTAAAACACAATTTTCTCGTTTGCCGACCAATAATATGTACCCACTATGATAAATGAATATAATTTTCATCGCAGATTGTAATTCAAGGGCTGATGTAGAAAGCAATTCTGCTTTCAGTGAATTAGCAGATGGCGGTACACAATTATGCTAAGAGAGATATATTTCCCCTTATTTGCATGTTCCGTATTTATTGTGAAGGAAACACTACCTAAGGCTAAGATCACATAAGCGTGAACTGTAAAGCAGACAAAACATTTATAAGAAACTAAAGTTGTATTTACACAGTTGATTTTCTATAAATACATACGTAAGGGACAATTAATTGCAAATACTCGCTTTTCATGTCGCTTTGCAAGTTTGGAATGCAACCGTTTTCATTTCCCAGCGCTGGTCATGTGTTTTAGCCATTGCCTTATGTCTGGAGCACAATCTACCACGGTGCTCCAATGCGAATATATCAAGATACAGGGTATTGGTCAATCAGTCGGAAGTGTCTCAAGCTTCTTTAAAGCTCTGTAACGAGATTGAACTGTCGTTGTCTAATGATAAAGCATAATGGGACTTCTATAGTACGAAAATGCTCATGAAAATCATCAACTAGCGGTGACTATTTGAAGGGCCACTGCACCTGATCTCGCTTAACGTTGCTCATCGTAGTTCGATTGTTTTATTTGCAGTTAAAATCATACTTAGGTACGACACGTAAGGCTTTTGACTGGTAAAATTCGTAACAAATGGCGAGAATCCGCGACCGGCATATTTATGAAGAAACAGCACCACGAAACAAAGCTTCGCATCTATTTAGCATATGAATTAAAGACGGTGAAATATGGTTCAAATTAATATGGATATATGCCTCGCCTCGAGTATTAACCGATTTGCTCGTTCTGGGGCTGTTCGAATATAAAATATTGGTTTATGTAATATATTTTTTGACTCTTTTATTAGTCTACTCTTTTATGAGGTCTTCTCACACATTGATAGGGTATTAAGCTTTTGTGACAGACTAGCAAAGTGTGGATTGGCAGACTTCACACACCTCAGAAACACAAATATTATAATATCTCTAACATGTGCAAGTTTCCTCGCGATGCAGTCCTTCATCATTATATAGAGTACATACATACATATGTACATAAACATCACGCAAGGTCCCTAACCGGGTAGGCAATTATATATATAAAGTAATATTTATATTTTAAGTTATAAAATGAATGGAACAATTTAGATATACGTGCTAGGATTTGATCTCATCGCCAAGGAGAGGTAGGGTAATGTCTAAACTACTAGACTATCACTGCTTTTTAAATACGTTTTTATATTTAAAATTATATGCCAAATTGCATCACTTTCATTATTCAAAATACTGTTATAAATTATTGTTAATTGACAACAAAAGTAGTACACTAATAGCTCCAAGTGGAAGAGACTTTCTAGTAAGTCGAAAATAATAAGCGGCCTCGCTAGCAATATTCACTGAATACATTATTTTGTCTTACTTTACTCTTGATACAGCCCGCAACACAAGTGCCGAATATCTTAAAGATTTGAACACGGCATAATGGTTCTTATAACACTGTAATACGCGTCCAAATTACATGCATCGTTTATGTTTTGTGTTATAAATACATGGGTTTTATATAAGAAGTTTGAACAATGATAATTTTTGTTATATTCTGTATCAGGAATTAAGTTGGTATTTAATATGCGTAGCTGTAATTATTTGCATTTGTATAATATGAGGGAGTACGCAGTGATAGTCCAAAGGTTTAGATTTCAGCGTTCCACACAGTGATTCGGGGTTCAAATCCTGGTACCCAGATCGGGAGCAAACCTGCGTAAATCAATATTCTCCGTAATGTTCTCCAAATTGTGTGTAGTTCACTAACCCGTATTCTGCCAGCATCCTAGTACAGCCTTAAGGATTTTATTTATGACCTGACTCGTGTCCATCTAGACAATATTAAGGATACCTGATACACTAAAAAATGGGTAACTCTCATATATTATGAAGCTCTAAACTGGTTATTGGGGGGTAGTCGTGAATATTTTTATATTTTTTAATAAACAAAAGCAAGTAGCAGAGCACACCGGACATGAGGGTAGGAAACGAGAGGACACACAGACGGAACGTGCTCGCCACGGATGCTGCATTTGAAACTAATTACATATTATAATTTTTATTTGTGTTAATTATTACACTTACACATATGTCTCAGATACACGGACTTTTATTAACTACTAGTGCTGCTGCGTTGTTACTCTCGTAGATTTCGATCCCGTAAGACTATCGGTATAAAAAGTAACATATATGTTGCCCTATAACCACCTCTATCTTTTAGTACAAGTCCCATTCAAATCGGTCGAGCCGTTCCCGAGATAAGCCGGAACGAACATAAAAGCAGACAGAGAGCTTTTTTAAAGAAAGTAGGTACCATGCAAATAACTATAAGTACTTGACAAAAGAAAGAAGAAAACTGCAATATTATTTAGATGTATAGATTAGCACTAAGACTTGAAAATATGTGAGCACGTATGCAGGCATGTTTGTTTGTAATGTATGTTTGTTAGTTCTTCACGCTGAATTGAAATTGAATTAGATGAGTTTGCAGGAAATTCAGTATACAATTAGACTGTGAAATAGGCTCTTGATAGTAATAAAATATGCCAAAAGGTGGCGCTGATTGATTCTTTCAAAAGACCGCTTTGCATGTGTTGCTTTCGCTTACCTCAATCTAGTACCTAATAACACGACGTGATCAAAACGATTGTTATTCTCTTTTACCGCGGTAGTTACTAAGAATTTGCGATAATAGCGCATTGTTATCTCCTGACATAATCCAATTTATTTACCACCGACTCCACGATCAAAAGTATCAAATGTGTCCGCTAAACGCCGCCACGCTTAATTCAATTGAACGGATTCCTATCAATAACCACGCCCGGTTATCTCCACTCCCCAGATGACATTTACATACAAATACATACAAATCGGCACAACAATCGGTTCCGGTGCCAGGTCACGTGGCTCCCGCGACGAATCGCTTAAAGAGACCTTCGGTGCACGGCTAATAAAGTCACAATCTTCGCACAATACAACAACGGGCTGCGCGACTGAGCACCCTTGCCCGAAAAAAATAAAACGAGGGTAGCAGATTCCAAATTTGAATTTGATTATCGAAGTGTGTCGACTATTTATCATTTGTAATGACGCAGCGGCGGATGGAGGACGCGTCCGCTAATATTGTAATCTTGTAAATGCGTCCATAAATACATATTTATTATTTTTCGTTGCGATGCAGAGCTATTTGAGTGGAAAATACTGAGATTTTCATTGATTATGAATGAGATTCGGTGTTTTGAACAATCAGACGTTCTAGTTTGGGTTTGAAAGGAAAAAAATGTCTGCTTACGTTAGTAGAAAAACAACTATCAAAGTACATTTACAATGGTACCGACTTTTTAAATTTCTATAATTAACTTTCATTATTTCGTTAACTGCAATAAGTATTTAGTATATATTAGTTAATCACTTACAAGTTAGTTACTTTCCTATTTCATAGCTACAATTAACTAAGCAGAGGTTCAAGAAAATACACAATAAAAACGGAGCTAAAGTAAGACTTCTATCTGGTCCCAATTTTAGAATCATTATTAAAGATTTGAAAAGAAAACATTAATTAATTTGATTTATTAATTCACCAGAGTGTATCGTACCTAGAGTACCTACAATCGCGTGCAAACTTTGTATGGGTGTACAGTCGTATGAGAAACTTCACAGGGTGGTCGGATAAGTGCGAGGAGAACAATATTTTTGCTGGCTCGCCGAACTGTGAGTAATTCAATAGAAAATATTCATATTGGGGACAGTGAGACCCTCCCATATTGCTTTATACAGAATGATAGCGTTTGGAATGGGCTATTCTATTTTTATCGATAGTTTTGTCAGTTTCTCTAAAATACATTTACTTATATGACGTAACATGAAATCATATTATCTTTATCTAATAGTAACACTACATATTAAAGATTATTGTTATAATTTTACTGCATCATTATTTTTAAATAAAATTTTGAGTTTTAAAGGAAATCACAAAAATGTGTACTATAGTTGTAAATCTTTGAGAAGCTACATATTATGTAGGTATATTGTACTGATAATATAGTTAGCTACATTAGAAAATTTATTTAATAAGTAACTTGGGTTTCTTTTGTGCCGACTTTTGCGGTCATTGTCGAGTCAGATTTCAATCATACTTAAACTGTATGGTTCAATCACTGTTCCGTGCCAATAAATATATTACAGTTTGTTTTACAAGAGATTATTTTAAAAAGTCTTTTTTAACATCACCCTGTGAACGCAAACGGCGTGTTTGCAGACGAAACTCCTTATGACGGATGTGACCCGTAATGTAAAACGAGCTACATTTGAATATTGCTCAGCTCTGTACGAATATCTAGCTCTATGTAGAGTTCAGCTTAACGCTCACAGAGATATATCTGTACCAAATCTCGAAATTCTTCTTGAAATGTTACATGCGAATCTACTTCTGGATTATGTAGGATTTTGTCTCACAACATCACGGCTATTTTTGCAAGATAATTACCTTCCGTAAAGAAAGGGTTAATCTTTTAAAATCCTCTTAAAAGGACAAGTAAGCTCAAAAGTGTTATATACTGCATGGCATATGAAAACTCACATACGATCTTTAAATACAATTTTAAACAATGTTAAAACGCAGAGATTGATTCAAGTTAACGATTACAAATGACCATTTATTTCCTCAATTTGAACTTAATTCAATAACTTAGCTTTATATAACACATTTCCTCGTTTCCCATACCGATTCACCATGGCTCCCGCGCCACTGGGCCGCCACTAACCTACATATCGAATTAGCGGCCCGTAGAACATGGGAACTTCGCCGTTCGCAAGACTTTAGTCACGCTCGCTTCGCCACGCTTCAGAACGCTTCGACCCTTCGCTAATTTGATAGAAGTGTGCCCCTGTCACTTATTGTCAGTCGATGGTGTGTAGTGATTTGTTTAAAAAATACTGATCATTATTAACATTATTAATTATTTCTTTTGTTATTCTTTCTGTATTGGAGATGAGTCTACTTTTTGTAAAGAAAGAGTGTGCGCATTAAGTTTTTTATAGAAACTTGGAAAAGTAATGAAATTTTAAACTACATATATTCCAATCAATATTTTAACCCCTAGGGATGCAATTGCCAAAATGTCTTTCTTAGTGCTTCTTACAGAAAACCTGTCTGCAAAAATTCAGGATTGTAGATTCAGCAGTTCCAGTTCTGCGTGGATCTCCGTATCAGTCCATCAGTCACGTTTCTTTTATATCTTTCTTATTTTCTTTTTTCTTTTCAGTATCGTCTTTAATTGTCCCAAAAGGGTATGATGGATTAAATCACTAATTTATTTTCATAATTTACATATTATGTGGCTCGATAGATCTCATTTATATTAATAGAAGCTGTGTGTAGTCATGTTGGTTTTAAATAAGTAATACATAGTAGTTGAGATATAAGGTGACGGGAGTCAGAAGAGTCTGAAACTAGTGTGTAGTATGAAATTTCGTCTTTATAAAACATACTCTGTCAGGTCTGTAAGAGTTCCTGCCTATCCCGTTAGGGACGTCGTGTAATGACATAATAATTAAATTAAAACGTTGACTTTTAATTCAGATGTAGGTACGTACTTAGTCATTTAATATTGTAAAGTCTTTTTTGTGTAAATCATAATTTATCATTGTATTCTGTATTGTGAAAAATTATGAAATTATTTTGCGTGTCGATAACTAAGTTAGGGGTAACCAGTGTCCTTTGATAATGAATAGATTTGATAGCTTCATCCCCTGCACCCCTAAGTACACATTCGTTGTGCCTCGCCTCGTTAGGAAATGAACGGAAACTATTAGCAATTTTATTTGTAGATGGAAATTGTTCATGGGAGTATTTTATTTTTGTTACTCAGGAAAATTTGTCATTATATTATTAATAATCTTGCCATGTTTAATAAATATTAAATAAATATGATCAATGTTTTAATATGTTCCTAATTAAATACCAAAAGTATAAAAAAACATAGAATAGCATTCCTTAACCCTTTAAGTCATTGACGATTTTATATTTTAGAATATTTAAAAGAAACAAGTAATTGAAATGAAACAATTTTTTTCTGGAATAAAGATTTTGTTGTTAGAAGAAAAATTTATTTAATTTCTTAAATTATATTATTTAATGAGCCTCTACTAATGCTAATTATATACAAAATAAATACTTAAAACTAATATTGCACGTGTAATACAACTAAATAACAACAACAAGGTCAAACGAAGGTGGTTAATTTAACAGCATCGAGTAAAAGTGACAGAGTCACAAAATTTCTCTAAGTTACGTATTTATAGTTATAATAAGACGTCCAATTGAAGGTAATTCATTTGTGGAGGACTGAACCACTATTGTGGGGGTAATATTGTTTGCTCTTCTTGCTAAAACTTTGCGAGGGGGACACGTCATCCATATCACCCTCCTTGTCCTGATGCGCAGTCATGTGCCTCGTCAAGTGGTGTCTCTCCCTAAAACTCTCGTTACACACCGGACACTTGAGTTTTTCTTCTCGCTTCCTTCTAGTCGGATCGGCAGTTGACTCGCTCTTGTGGTGGGTGCGCATGTGATACACCAGGTCTGACGTCATACGGAAGCTTATGCTGCATTTGGCACACACATTTTGCGCCGGCAACGAAAACGCGGCCAATGTCGGAGGCAGCAGAGTACTTAATATAGCAGCTGCAGAGTTTGCGATGAGCGGAGCAACAGGATCCCGCGGTGGTCCGGAAAACTTCATGAAATCCGGATTGGGCTGTTGAAAGTTCTGAACTCCGAAAGGATAAGATGAACCGGCTTGTAGATACGGTATCTCTGGTCTGAAGGGTAAAAAGTTCATCTTATTAGGCGACATGTGAGCTTTAATGTCCTGCTTGGCTTGAAAGTCCACCGATTTATATGAACCGCTTGCTCGAGGCTGCACGCTTGAGTCAGGATAGTTTGGTGAAGTCGAAGAAATATTTTGACCCTTGAAAAACGCGTGTCCATTTAACAAATGTGCCGGTGTTAAAAGATTGTTGAAACCAGCCGCTTTATTGAACGGGGTGGGTGGACTGGACGCAGACAGAGGTGGACTCACCGAGTTCTGGTACAGAAGATTATCAGGACTCACAGAAGGATTTGGCGATCTCATTCCGAAGTTAGAAACCTTCGTGAAAGCACTTTTCGGGGACATTTCTGGTGGTTTCTCCGTAAACCTATTTTCATATCTTGCCCTTGTCTGCATGGTTATTAGGGTCGGATCATCAAATATCTTGTTCTTATATTCGGGAAGAACTTTTGGTTGTCGCGCGGCACTTTCATTTGAATTAGGGCGACTCCTTGAGCGATCGGAAGCCTCGGAATCACTACAATACATAGATTTGCTGGGGTATTCATCGGTACCGACGTCTATATTAATATCAGATCCAAAACTGGGTGAAATATTATTATTAACGCGCAGTCTGTCTTCGTCTTGATCTTTGGAATCTAACGTATTGTCACTTGAGTACTCACTGTTCTTGTAAATGTCTGCATGCCTCTTCAACGGCTGCTCCCACTCTTCTGTATGAAAAAGTTGTTTAGACACACGCAGCTGACGTTCTGGTTGCTTCTGTTGGAGTTTGTCGTCCGGCATCATAAGAAAAGCGACGTCGAAAGACCGTTTTGATGTCTTGCCCTGATTTGACACAGAAGACTGTTCTGGTTTGATAATTTGCGTGGTTCTAGCACTTTCCATATTTAAATTCATCTCCTTCGAATCAGGAGACTGCTCTTTATAACTTTGATAGCTATTCTGAACGTCCATTGTCATTGTTTTCTCATTTAATTATTCGCGCACGGAACTGAAACTTTTTACACTTATATCGCAGGAAATTTGCAGGGACGCGTGCGTACAACCCGGCACTAACTTTACGAATGCGAGCGCGAAGTTAGGGTGAAAAATATATAAGTGGGGCTTAGAACTACCCTTAGCGAAACCTTTCAAGTTGAGGGGCGTGGTTGGACAGCCAATGGGACGCGAGAGGAAGGCGTGATTGGAAACTGTGAGCCAATGAGATTCCATCGCTACGATAGTGAGCAAGAGAGCTCAATCAACGGGTCAAGATAATAATAACCGTACGAATTGAGAACGCATTGAGTTGTGGTAGGGTCAGCCTGACAAAGACAGTATGATATTGAGAATTGTGAGCGCTTCATAGTGCTACTCAGAGTAACGTTGGAAGAATCACACTGTTCGCTTTACAGCTGTAATAGTTTTACAGTATTGTATACGGTTAGTTGAAGTTTATGTATGATGCTTTATAGAATTTTAGTAATTTTAATTCTTTCTTGCTCTGCACAACTTAAATTAAATTAAAACACTAAATCAATCGTAATTACTGTCGTATACTCAAAGGTCATTTCTCTCCAATATCGATATTTGTTTATTATAATGATCCTGAAAATACATTTAAAATATTCTCATATACATATTAACAGGCAACTCATGTTGAGATTATTATAACAAGCTAAACAAGTTGCCTTGTGGTTAAATTATTGGGGCAGAATAATAAAAGTAACTGCGTCCGTTACAGAAGTTAGTTCCATTATAATCCCCTGTTTATCTCACCAAACACGGCACTAGAAAAACTCCGACGATTATGATTGCAATAAATATGTTTTATATGTCGCATAAAAAATGATACTCGACCATAGACGGCGTTACCCCCGAGTGTATGGATGAGATTGGGAATAATGCTATTAACACAGACGCTTCTTCTCAAATTGATATCCTACTCACCGCTGTTTGAATTGAAATCAAACCTTAACACGTGAGCGGTTCGGTTGAAAATGGAATGAAGTTTGTCGCAGCTAATACAGGAGGAACTTTCAAAGTAAATGGAACCGTGTTTTTAGCTACAGAAGATTTAAATTTAGATGATCTTAAGTTCATATTCAACTGAAAAGAAGACCCAAATGAGTTCTGTTCGGTAGTGGGTAACGATAATAAGATGGGCGCAGACGTTAAAGGAAAGCCATTTGTCAGATTTTAGCTATTTTTTTGGCCATTCGTTCTCGCTCTACGAAAATCTGTTCCATTTATTCTGTGGGAAACGTTAATGAGGTTTTAGAGG
>DWQT01002973.1:0-13186 GCA_018244895.1 Myscelus amystis hages | reverse complement strand
CAAATGCAAAACACGCATTTGTAGTCACAAAGTCTTATCAATATGAAAGGATAACGATTCTAAGTTTTGGTCAACATTAATTCAACGGCACGTGTACGAAAGTCCATGCTTTTCAAAAATGTATTCCAGGTATCGAACGAAAAAAATATAGGGGTGGGGGAGTAACCCATATTCATTTTTTTGTAAAGGTGTTCCTATAAATTGCAGTTTCGGGGCCAACGGAGCTCATTCATTTTAAAGTTCGAATAGGGATAGAAGCTAAACAAGTTTAATTTTCGTATTTTATTGTAAATCCAATCGAACAACAATGCTCCGTAGCATTCAAAGTAACGCGATGGACTACGGCTTATCATATGCACCGAAATACGTAGCTATCGCACCGACGCCCGATAGGAAACATTCGGATCCGGAATCGAGTAATTTAGATCCGACTGAAAGGAGATACAATTATAAGAATAACTTATACAAAGGCCCGCAAACCGCATCGATTGCCAGGAGAAATGCCCGCGAAAGGAACCGTGTTAAACAAGTAAATGATGGATTTAACGCTCTGCGGAAGAGGATACCCCTTTCTATTGTCAACGCTTTATCGGGAGGTGCTCGCCGAGGATCGGGTAACAAACTCAGCAAAGTGGATACACTGCGAATGGTCGTAGAGTACATCAAGCACTTGCAAAACTTGTTGGACGAAAGCGACGCTGCACTAGGTGTGGCCACTAGACATTCTAAAGAAGACATTCCACATTACGAAATTGACGAAGGTGTATTTGAAGGTGGTGAAGGTGGAAGAAGCTCTCCGTACAGGAATTTAGTGCCATCTCCAGCCAGTTCAGACTGTTCATCCGGCGTTTCTTCGATTTATTCAAACAATGACTGTTGTTCGTATAAATATGTAACAAGCGTGGAAACGGCGAGCCCTGTGAACGACAATCAGCTACTAGACGCTATATCTTGGTGGCAGCAGACGTAAAAAATATAGTTTACAAAACAGATTTTACTTAAAGAATTGTAAATAAAATGTGAAATCTAGTCAATTTTTGTTAAGAGGGGGCTGTTATAATAGTTACACGAGTACGACTACAGAGATTGTCAACCATATCGATTTTGTAAATAAACAAGTATCTAGACTCATATTAATATATAGATATAGATAAGTAAATAATGTGAAAATATGAAATAAATGTATTACAATAATTTTTAGTCTTTTTATGTGCTCCACTAAAGGATCCCGCAAATTGTGACTGCTTAAGAACCAGAGATATGAGATTTATTTTTCCTATTGAAACTTTAATAATGCTTTCGAGCGTTATATGTCGTGTTGTACTTTGAAACAATTGCAATTGAATTAAAACGTAATTAGATTATCAGTTGAAATGTAAAGAAAGGATAATGATACCGTAGGTGTAAAATTGATGAAGTCGGATGAAGAAAAAAAAATGATGAAGTCGGTTCATTAATAGCGGAAGCGGGCAATAAAAAACTGAAAAGTGCGACGTAATGAATATCTGAAGCCTGATTACAATTACTCTAGTTGTATTCGTTTTATTCGAGGCTCGATATATCTGAGAAGAATGTTATCGGTGCGTGTGATAACATTCTGCTGATATCACACCTCGGGCGAGTTGATTAAGCCATCGATGCGCGATCACACCGACGGGACATTGTTATACAAGATTAATGGTGTTCGGTGAGATAAGAAGTGGGAGCTAAATGCATTTACATGTGCGAATAAAACGAAACTGATAAAGGGACAAAGAAGTTTGTATCGAATAAGGACACCGCTGCATGTCGTATGCAGTGTAGGTGTGAGCTACACGGCATTCGTGTTTGATAAGCTTTGACATAAATATACGCTGTGAAGATTTTTTGATAAAATTGCATTTTTTCTAAATAATCCAAATCTCTTTCGGTGATGTAGTATGTATTCAGTAGTACCTACTACTAGAAGTACTATTCTTTCAGCTACATATTACGAGGATGTAAGATGTTAGTCAGTTCATCTAAAAAACCGAAAGAATAAAATATTGTTAACATAAACTGCCAACACAAATTAAAATTATGTTGGCAATACTGAATAACTGTGTGTATTTCTGGATGCGTAGATTTACACAGAAATGCAGATTGAACTTTACGATTATACCCAACACAGATAAAAACAATTGTAATTAAATTTGATACCTAATGATTGTAACTAAATGTAACGAAAGTTTGTTGTATCTTTCAATTAATGTAACTGGTATTTACGGACCTTTCCTATCTTAGACAGCGAAATTTACTATAACTTTGCATTTTTGTATGTAGTTACAAAGAAGTTGTATTGCATAATACTTTTTAATTTCTTTATTAGCAAATATAACCGAATGTGGGTTTAGGAAACAGCGATTCTGAAAAACATACCATTTTGTATCAAGGAAACTAGTTACAGGTTTTTAGGAAATTAAAGAAACATAACATTATGTATAAATTTCATTCATACTATGAAGATTTATAATCTAATATTAAAATGCTTAGAACCATTTACGATATAAACGTTAACAATGATTAGGAGTGTTAAGTAATTTAAGCAATTTATACCATTTTCTGATATGAGTTATTTGTCTGAAAGCAGCATCCCGCTCGTCTTCGCCCGTGTCGAACAATTATCTATCTTTAAGTAGATCTGAGCGACATACCGGAGCCCCCGCGCCCACTAGCCAGCCACCGCTGAGCGCCACGATAATTATATTATTTTGTTGTGCGAAAGCTTTTGTATTGCGATATTGAAAATTAAGATAATAGTTTCACATCACATCAGGCAAAAAGCATCGGATCTTTTTTTTATTTTTATTTTATTAATGCTCACAAATAGAAGTAACAGATACGAATCAATATTAGATATTAATAATTACTCCGTAGGTTTTTGACTGGTGAAGAATGTACATTTCAAATAGTAGCAGTGTAGTACAGGCGCCTACTATGCTGCGGATATACACAAACTCACAAAATTCGCAGTCTCTTCTTATAACATTAGTACACTTAGATTTATATTTTCCCTAAGGATAACATATATCAGGGCTTTTAATTTAACATAGGCATACAGTGAAATCTTTATTAAATGTTTACTATATAAGACATTTATTTCAACAAAAAACAAAGAAGCTAATGGAAGTCAAAGGCATAGCGTATTATGTCTATATTACAAAATTGGACAAGCAGTGTTACTTGTAGGTATTTACGAGGAGTAAACGCAAGTATCATTACTGACTAATACGCTTCCTGTTTGTCGGTTTACTAACAAAAACTTAAGTTGTTCACCGCGAAATCAGTTCGGCAAATTCCGGAAACTGTTTAATCGAATCACATTCGATTCGCTTTGTGCCCGTAATCGTATTACGCGGCGCACGTGGGTCTCGTTCTGTTCGTGATTTTTGCGAAAAGCAAACGATAAACACTGTCGTTAAATGGATTTCTCTAAGCAGTTTGTGGCGAGAACTGCTTTTATCGATTGTATTGCTTGACGTAAAGTTTACAAATTATTGCTTTTCTACTGTTTCGAGCTTATGGTATATTTGTAAGGTGTTTAGTATAATTGCTTCCTTTTTGTTCTATGGTTTTTTAATTATATAAATTGCAAGGTTTTTCGGATCAGTTTTAATATGCCCAATTATTATCTGCTGTTTAATACGTCTTATGTCATTATAGCGGTCTTACTCCTAACAATTATTGTTCTATGCCTTTTATTGTTTGAAATTTTAATTGTATCGAATGGCACTTAGCTTTGAAAGGCACCATTCATTTGTAAAATCGCAATTAATCTTTACTTTCTCTCTCAAACACAAGCTTTCATTATTATATTTACAGCATGTTACAAAAGCGCGTTAGATCATTTCGTAAATACTAAAATAAGAGAAAATTCTTTATGTTATTGTGTTGCAATTAATTGTCAAATGAATGTAATTTACTAAAATAATTAAATGTAAAATATGCACATATATAAATATATTAACGTAACTATATGTTTATTTAAAAGTACGAATTAAGTTCGAGCTTCCATGTTTGGTATGTGGGTACGTCAGGGGCAAAACAGAAACGTTTTACCACGTGTTCAAAAAGTGTGAAAATGGTACTTATGCACCTTTTGAAGACTTTTGAAGACTAGAAGCATCTGTAAAAAGCAATTACAGAATATAATAAAGGTAACAACATTTTAAATGGAGCTACTTGACCGTGTATCTTAACTATCGTATTTCACTGTCAGAACGAATGGTTACCGAAACCTGATACGTCCATGTTTTTGTATATGAAACAGTAGTAATTTACGATAAGCTATGGCAAAGTTTAATGAAATCCTAAATACTGTTTCCATGAAGTTATTAATATAATTTTTCTATGATATCATAAAAAATGGGTAACAACGTAACAAGCAGTTTCGGGTGCTCTCGTAAATGCACGCAAACGGAAGGACTCGTGTGATGTGCAATTTGAGAATAATTTCCGCATGAACCGCTCCAAATAGTTAACACTATCTACGTATTTCTTTTTCCTCGGCTTTTCGATATTGCTTTTTTGCGGTTAGCTTTATGTAATTGCTGGTACTTTGTACGTATTCTTTAACGCATTTCTCCTATGGAAAAAAAGGACGAGCAATGAAGTCGCGGCTCTTTATGAAACTGAATTTAATCGTATAGTAACAAAAAAGTTTCGTCTCAAAAATGCCTTTCTACTTCAATTTTCTTGCTACATATTGTTACTTTTTTGCACATAATTAATTATTCCAGGTGCATACGTGCTATTTGCGTAGTTAGGTACCTCATAATTTTAGCAGGTTACCTAAGGAACAGTTTTTAAAAAAAGATTGATTTTGATTGCTACTGGTAACAAATGTTTATTATAATACATAGTATTGAAATTTTAATATTCTAATGTGTATGAATACAAATTAATATACAAATGACTACAAATTCATATACATACAGATGAAGTTGTTGTGAATCTTGGATTGTCAAATAATATGATTTACACAGCGCTGCTGTGCATCCGGCGGTGCGCCCACAAAAGTAACCTCTACATTATCATTTCTATGCGTTGGCACTCAATTGATATTATGGAGATAAAGTTGAGTTACAGTTTATCAGTTATACCGGTTTTCCGACCAGCAGGAACTTTTGGTAAATAAATAAAAATAAACAACAGCGAAAATTTCCTATTAGTGACGTTATCGGCTGTTAACTACTTTGATTTCGTAAAAGTAGTAAAATACAAATAGGATTATTTTATAACTTTAATTGGTGTATTGAACGTTCGAGCATCTATGACCTAATTTGTTTAAAATACTAGATAAGTACCACCATTGACGATAAAATGGATGTTTAATGTTATATCCGTTACGTTGATCGTTACTGACGTCGTAGGAAATGAGATTTTTACATGCTGGTGTCAGCTGACAAAATTTGAGCTATTCATTACTAGCCGCCAGCAATATGGTAATGATTTGAATACTTATTAAACGATTTTAGTTATTCAATGTTAAGGTTTCACGCGGTTTTTACTAATGTTATATTCTTTATAGATTTTTGGTAATATTGTTAAGTTATTTATGTTGAAAAAAATTGTTGCGGTTTATTTAGAAAATATTTATTTTATGAACATTTTAACGTTTGTTATTTATTAAAGTACACACATTTCTTAGATTACAAACATTTTATTCACAAAGATTACCTACAGATATATACATTATATGTAACAAGTAACTATGCTCACTAATACGTTTAATACGTTGTGCATAAGAAAGTAATTATTGCGTTTCCATAAATGAACTAATGACATTTGAGTGAAAATTTTTCATGTTCAAAACAAAGTTGTCATTGCAACTGGCTTTTAATGCCTCCATACAAAAAATCTACTTAAGGAGACAGTTGAGGGAGGACCTTAAAAAAGGCGGCGTGAGTATCATAAAAAGGATTACGGGTTGGGAAGGCTTAATGTGCTAGGATTCAATTAGCCGAAATAAGCTTAAATGGACTGTATCCGCTGTTGTGACAGCACACGAATTATTGAAAGCTGGTTAGCTTCCGTCACATTAGAATAAATGGACCGACACTTGTGGGTGTTAGGAAGGTCAGAAAGCATTAATGAGAAATTGTCGGTTTTGTACAACTGTCCAGTTGAAGGACCAAAAGATAAGCACAGATAATATTATACAAATATGCATCGTATCACAACATCAACGATTTGAGTTTGGATATTCTTATATTCATTCATTCATTCTTTATAGTTGTTACATAAAATATAATAGGCTTTACAATATTATCGTGTAGAATAAATTAAATTATTTATGCATTTTAAGTAGAGATATGTCAGTTACTTCACATTCACTGGAATGCGTCTTATAAAATGTCTCTTGATAACTATTTACACCGTTAGTGGTTTCTCTAATATGTTTGTGAAACGGCGTGTTGTTCAAAAGCACGTGTTGAACCTAGAGTCAAGTGTAATTCAGATATCACTATCTTCAAGGCGTTGACGCGTGTCTGTGTACTGAGGTATTCCATGCGGGTTTCTGATAGCGACTTCATTGAACAATGGAAAAGCTTTACGACCCAGACATAGGGTACATATTTTAATGTCAGTGACGACTATTTGAAAACGTAAAACGTGACAACAAAATAATTCTCTTTAATTTTATAAAATTCTCTGAAGTACAGAAGCGTAATGTATATTGGATATTTTGGATTATCTTCAAATAAAAAACCTGTCTTATGTACGCGAACTAATATACTTAGATAAAATGGATCTACGAATATGTTTTGAAATATAAACACCTTATAGATTTAAAACTAAAAAGCTGAAACCACAGTTACATAAATTAAAATTATACACGACATTATTACCGAGTAAATTTCATAACATTTTTTTAGCTAAGTATAAAGTCGACATGACTTCAAAATAAATTCAAATTTCCCACGAAGTGCGCAAATAGCTTCCGCATCAGGTGCTCGACAATGCACCGAAAGGGTTCGTAAATAATTCTTCAGTCCAAAGGGCTCCCATTATTATTATTCTGATCGACAATCCCTCTCAAGTGTCAGACTTTTTCTGCCATATATAAAACTAATATTGGAAGGGCCCATCCTCTTCCGCCAGTTTTTTGCTCGTCATTGCTCTTCTTACAGTTTTGTAAGAAAAAGTTACATTGTTTGAAATGCTTTTAGTCTCCCCGCGCCACATTAATTATTCTACTTACATTTGGAAATCTAAATAAAATACGGAAAAAGGATGAATCTGATGAACAATTTCATGATAAATATATCAAAGTATTTACCACCAAAGGCGAGAACGATTTTAATCATCTACTTAGATATACGGACATGGTAATGCTCGCATCCTCGTTTAATTCACTTTAATCGATATAAAGCAGGTTACAAACAAAGACAGTTTAAATGGATATTGTTGTTAGAGTAGGCTTTTCTTTGCATTCCCTCTAATAAATCCACTTTGTATCACAAAAATACTGTCGTACCCGTGATGAATGGCCTATATTGATTTAAGAGGGTTGATTTGAATAAAAACAGACACCGATTGTGTATATCTATCAACGATGACATTAACTGTAGTAAAACCTTTAAAGTAGTTTCGTTCATTACTAGTACCCGACCTGTCAACTGCAGAAAAAATGTGTTATTGATACAGGTGTTACAAATGACATGAACCGCCAAAAAATTCTATTCAATCGAGACGGAATAATATTCGTAGGACAAATCGCTTCAAATGTTGTCAACTTTTAAGTGCTCCAAGGACAGCGCTTGATGCTACTCATTCATTTTTTACGATAACCCAAAAGTAAGTTAAAGGATTGTTACGATACACATTTTTTCAACCTCGATGTTACAATCAATGAGAAGCTGAAGAAATTTATTGCTTTTAATGCGTATGTATTTTATTCATAACATCCCTATTTTATGAGGACAAATCCAACAGCGCACAATGCTATGATTTACATTGGGCGATCCTATTTAACAAAGTGTTAACGTTTTCGTCTACCTATAAAATATTTTGATCACTCGTTTACTGGAATTGAGGTGACTGGTTATGGTTCTATCATTTGTATTTTAACTAATCCGTGTTCAAAACTAAAATAAATACACTTTATTTCACCAATCATGTGCATTCTTGATGTAAATTCTGTTTAGAACAAGTATATTAGATAGACTCACATAAAAGTTAAAATTAAACCACCCCAACCCGCACACCAATTATAATGTCCATTTCCATTAAAATCTTTTAATTATTGGTTGTCTAATTTTAGGCAAACGGGCATCATTAGAAACTATTACAATATATCAAATCATAGTTTGAACTTCAACTCTTTACCACGTCAAGTCAAAAGCATTAATTTGTTTAAAATTTAGATTGCTAGTTCGCTTAATGAAAATTAATTATAAACATCGCCGCAAGGAATCGTTACGAATGGAATTTTAGACGATAGGCATGATGATCGGAATGGCCACAAAGTTTTATACAAAGGATTCCCTTTAAGCGGAATCTTTTTAAAGCGTATCTGTGTTTTCAATTCTCATCTTGCAAATAAAGATCGTACTGATGCGTGGACCGCTGTCAAAAGTTATATTTATTTTCTTTACAAATTCATAGAATCCGTGCGATTTTAGTATCGAGATGTTTGCGGGTTATTCACATTATGCGCGGGCGCACGGGTTGAATGGAGCACAAAGCGCGCAACCCTTTGGCGACACAAAGCGCGTCACTAATCTAGATCATGTGCGCTATTGTGCGTCATTGTTGGCGAGATCTTCCCCGGCCGCTGCCCGCGCCCCGCACCCCGTCCTGCGGGAAAGGTCCCGCTCCTCCGAGTATCTCACTCAATGTCGATTTATAAGAAATTACTGCGCCGCGGGGGCCAGGTAGCCGCTCCCACGGATGTGTGCGCACAATGCAAAAACTCTGCTCTCCAAAATTTTAGTTACACGCCAAACAGGAAATGAAAATATTATTTCTTCACTTTCCAATACAGTAGTGTTAGAGGCATTGATGAGCAATGATCAGATGTTGACGTATCATTTTAGTCGCTTCCGAATATGATTATTAATTTCTTAGTTGAATTATTACTTTCACTGCGATTACAAATTGAGGCAATACGAATGACTTCATGGAAAAGCTCAATCATGTCTCTTGCTTGATTATTAACGCCGATGTAAAAATTTCGTTTACAATTACGTAAAAATATTGAAAGCGGTTTCACGTGTGTTTACGTGCTTATTACTTTGTGTCCCGGGGCTTGGGCTAACGGCGAGATAACTTACTGCACAAAATTATGAAGTTGAAGACGAATATTTTATTAGGAAAAGGGAAAAAGTAATTGCCTGTTTGTACAAGTGAAATAAGTGTCGTGATGTAGGGTGATCAATTTCAGTACAATTGGTTTTTTAAACAGTTGTGGAAACTGGTTCGTGGCATGCGAATCTTTATGATTATTATTACCTCTTACGTCTTTTATCGTAATGATTAGCAATTTCGCGATAAGCAATTATTATTTTTATATTATATTTTCGCCTGACTTGCTTATGCTACATGTAAATAATTTGTAGCGAGTCTCCAGTACACGTTGTTCCGACGTGCAAGTGGGCGTTTGTCGAAGGGACAATTCCGGGTGTCATCCCAGTCTGTGCATAACTTAATTGCATCGTATAATTTTTATGTTTTCCAAGGAAATACAGCAAATAACAGTGAATTGCAATAAATGACAAAGCTGAAGAACATGCTACTTTAATTTCGGAGTTTGTTATTTAAAAGCATAATTTGAATCCAGCTGCTTCATTATGAATATGGACTGACAGGAATAAAAAACTTAACACTTTGTATATAAACAGTACGTCAACATAAAAAAGTTTGTGTGTATTGTACCAGTTTTTGTCATTATAATAAAAGCTTTTCATTAATTTGTATCTTTATGCTTTTAAAACTATACTTATAGTTCACAATCTTTCATTTTCAATACATGTCACATACTTCTTTCAGTTTGCAAGTGTCAAGACTTCCCAATTAAGAGCTAACAAAGAAACAAATGTGATTTGGAATTAGTTTACATGGTCAATGTGTTTATTTTTTATGTTCTGGCCAAGATATGTCGCATCTTGATTTTGTTCATAGCTTTATATTAAATACAGGGTCAAGATCCCGTGTTAGATGAAGCTGATTTTTATCAGAAGATGTAAGACAAATTGCTTCCACCTAAAACTGTGTCGTTGAACATTTACCGATCTTGGACTCTTCTCTGATTTATTATTTATCCTGTGACGCTAATTGGGAGCTTGTAAAATAACACAAAACATAGGGTTACTCCACTATTGAAGTTATTTGTAACTTGCTCTTTTAGTTATTTTTTGCGGATGCTACGAAAATTTATATTTAAAAAAACATGGGTAACGATTTTAGGGGTGCGAGAGTTTAACCTTTATGAAGCTCGAAGAATAATTATTTTGTACAGCGAATTGCCACTAAGCAGTTTGTAGAGGAAAGGGTATTTTTCATAATGTTTAGCGTCAAGCCATATTGCGTGTAATACCTTCTGTTCTGTGCCTTCGAGGTTCTACGGAGTCATAAGGCACGCGTATTATTCTTTAGTTCTCAGCTCGACTCTACATAGCCTGCGGGCGAATCGCTTCCTTTTACTTTACCTTTGTTACGCTCGCCAGGGATTTATTTCTTATTCGCGCGCTGAGTCGCGCTTCCTGGGCGGTTGGCAGGGCCGACGGCAGTATCTTGTGACATACGACTTAGTGGATAAACGAACACAATAACTGACATAATATATATCATAATACAATATGTCGTTATTAACAATAAAATTTTAAATGTATATCATACGTAAAGCTACTTATTATTAACATACCGTTTGTTCGCTTCCATTCAAACCGAATCTTTTTTATGATTAGTCATTTCGACTTTACCTTAGGTGAGATCTCTGGTTTTGGTTTGAAAGCATTGCTTTTGGAAATGAATATACCTATATATAAAATAAGCATGTAGTTTGTAAAGAGTATATTAGTATACCTATTAGTGTCGGGTGGCATGACATACCACCTGAATATCCGTATAAGCTGAATGGATCGCAGTTGGCAGCACGGACCGGTATTGTTGATTTAGTAATTGTTATTATGTATCCTGCTTCAATTATTTTAAATTATCTTAGGTATTTAAGATCGACAGTATTTCCAGAATACCACAATGGTCTGAATTATGTAGGTGTTCGATCAGCTTAGATAGTTCTAGTCAGTTTGATAAAAAAAATGTAAAATAATTTTCTTTTAAATTTGAAATATTTGATATGAAACATATTATTTCAATATAGACATAAACATTGTGTTTGAAATGACACATTTATCGCATTTTTGTATTGTCTTCGCCTTTTCTCTTCTCTTCCGAAATGTCTTGTATCACGCCACGCTTTTTCTAATAAACTAATGTAATAAATTGCTTGTTTACTTCCTCAAAATACATTTATAAGACAATACCGAACGAGTCCATCAGCTGACATAATTAATTAAAATATTTCCTTAACAATGAAATTCCGATACTTTATAATACACAGTAAGACTGGTTCTTAGTTCTTGAGCCCAAAAACAGTAAACAGTAGAAAGTATGTCTGTACGCTCATTATAGTACGCATTACCAATACTATATTTATTTACAAAGTAGTATATTTGGTGACCGAGTACATACATATGAGTACATACATTTAATTATTTATAATTGTAAGAAACACGAAGTAACGATACGTAAACATATTATCTACTGTTTAAATATATGTTTTGTGACTAAATCCTTACTTAGCTTGGCGAAAATATGGAATTTGTTTTTAATTTTTTTTTATTTAATTAGCCGGATGTTAGTATGAAATAAGAAAGAGATACATCATGTTTCGAAATGGTACGGCACGAAATATGAATTTCTAATATTCTCCTAATAACATGCAAATCTGCTTTGAATACTAACAAGTGTTTTGAGGCGAAATTAGGTTAGGCCCGAACGATAAATCATGTGAACGAGATTCGGAGATAGTGACCTTTTAGTGGAAAATACAGTAAAAAATCTAAACGCGGCCTAAACAGTGGCCCACCACAACATTGCCGTCGGCTAACATATTTGGTTTTAAATTTATTCGTTTCGTTTTGCTTGAGTATAGTTGGTCCAATATTCCAAAGGTTTTTGAACTGTAAAGAATATATCTAGGTGAACAATAAAAAAATGAAGTATTAATTAAAATTATGAGTATTTTACATGTATTACGCGGAGTTATTTTATATGTATCATATAATAAACAATTTAAGCATTTCGTTAACCTTAACATATTAACATACATAACCATCACGCCAGGTCCCTGACGGGTTAGGCAGGGCGCACCGAGCGCCAATATCTCTGTCCTTACAAACTTGTCGTGCTTCATCCACATCCATCACTCTCTTCATGCAACACGCCGATTTCGGAACATAACATTAAGTATGTTTAAATTCCCACCACGCGATAGCCACGTAGTAATAGTGTATTTATCCCTTTGTTTGCTTCTGAAATGGAGCGCACCAATTAAAGTGTCTTATTAATAAAGGCACTGAATTTGTATTTGTGCCTATGTTAACGGAAATGTATATAATCCGTCATTTTATCAATTCCTAGGAAATGTATGTAATACCTAAAAAGGCCCGGAAGTGTGTGAAATAAATTATATAAGACACATTTCCTAGGAAATCTATACATTTCCTAAATAGCAATCGGAAATTTAAAACAACTAAGATTTAGCCTATTATATCGTCAGAGTTTAACTCTAGATGCCTAGTGGATCTGATAGATTTTCAATCCCAGCCCGATGGTGATAACAAATTTATAATGATATAACCAGATCATTTAACACAATTTGCTGTTTTAAGGCCACTTAAAACAAGACGAGCTGAGGAAGTGACTCACACTTTATTGGACGTTTTAATATTAATAATTAATAGATAGTTGATTTTTGAAGCGTCAATTAGCAAGAAAATATGAAGACATTATCGTTTACGGTATGACTGTTACTTGATTGTCTCAACGAATGCCGTAATAAAAAATATTATTCTCATTTTAACAACGCGTTTTATTACAGAAAGCAATCTTTTCATACATTTCCTAATACGATATTGGAATTATATACAATTCCTAGGAA
>DWQT01002972.1:0-13186 GCA_018244895.1 Myscelus amystis hages | reverse complement strand
GTCACAGTTTTTCTGTAGTGTAGTTAGTATCAGCATTGCATCCGTGCGAAGCCGGGGCGGATCTCTAGTTAGAGATAAATCAAGACTTTTTGACCATAAATTCATATCAACATAAACGCAATGTATGTAAGGACAAGTCCTTAAAAAACCATTGTCCTTTACACTTCTGTCAAGGTTATATTTTCGTCAGAATTCCATTGAGGACAAATGTACTGTAGAGATTGTGTACATTCTTATATTTTGTTTTTTGCTGTTTTTTTTAAAGTATTCATATTCAACAAAAGATTTATTTCACAATTGAACCCTTTTTCATCTCGACCGCAGCTAAATTTATCATTATTCTCAAAAGTTGCCTCAGAGCTTCGTACATAATTATGATTACTTAACGAACCATGTCTGCTTAATCGTTTGGAAATCATGACTTTTAAGGTTAGAATAAACAAAAAAAATTTCATGATTTTTTTTATTGCAACACAAGTATTAAGATCACCTCTCACTGCGCTGTGAGCAATTGAAATCGTCCGTCATAGCCAATTAACCAAAACGTGTCAGTGAAGCATCGCACATAATTAATCACTTGTGATGCACTCGTGCAAGATTCTGGAGCACGCTGCATTTTGCATTATCGACTATTTTTCATTGGCGATCGTTTGGCGGTTTTGAAAAGTAACTAATTTAATCTTAACGGTTTTATCTCATCTTATCCAACCTGTTCCTTTACTGGAACAGTGACAGCCTAGCGATTTGAAATTTAAATCATAGCACACACTTCTGAATTATATGTTCTGACTTTAGAAAATTAAATATTACTCTCTATAAAGGTGTAAGAAAAAATTCTGATGAAAAGTGTACAACTTTAGTCTTCGTCATAATGTTCTCGGAGGTGGGTGATGTCTGCTAATCCAATTTTGACTAGTGTGATAGACTATGGCCTTAAACGTACATTTTTTTTTGTTGGTTCCAACAGTCAAAATATTTCAAAAATGTATTTTCAATAACTTAAAATCGCTGATTGAAGTTGAAGTATAATAAACATTACAAAATAGTACATATTTATCGTCTTCTTTATGCCTTTTACGATATTTAAATTGCTTCGTATTTGGCTATAACATATTATTGAAAAAAGGACAATGAGCAGGAACATATTTTTGATTCCGCTCTCCTCTACGCGCCACGGCTATAAACTATCCCTGGGAGCTCTTGTGACCCAACAGACAAATTGTAGGTGTGATTACATGTTGTTAAAGTTCGCCTCAGTCCACCGCGACTGACTGGGGTCGCTGGTGACGTCCTTCTACGTCTCCGCTAATAAAAATAAATTAACCGGCCCGTCCTTTAAAAAAAAAATACATTTTTAATCTGTCCTCTAAAATTTTTGGCGCGTACATGTCAAACTTGTGTGTTGTCATTTGATTTAAAATAATTTAGTTTTTACTAGTGCGGTGTTGTGATAGTTATTGTGTTAAAAATGTTGTCAGCCATTTGGTTTTAATGTATAAAACTTTCGTTGCATGGAATATTTAATTTTACATGTAAGTACGTGACTTTACATCACTTTACAAATAAAATACCAAGTACTGGGTAAGCTGGGTGTGACCTGGTATTTAATATTATTTTAATTGATACTTTATTGGATTTCGGGGTCTTCATTAATTTTTTTAATAATATAAAAAAATATTGAAAGAACTTTTAATTCGCTTCCAAACATTCAAATATCGAAACACAGAAAAACTGTCCCAGTCCGAATCTTGCATCTCTAGTCGACTGCGGTTACTTAAGCCAATTTATCTTCAGAAGACAACCACCAATGAATGACCTCTAGCATTTCATAAAAATCTTCCAAGTGACTCGAGATGAAACAAAAAGCTGTTACATGACGGATCAAGTTGCAGTGGTCTTTTTAGCCGGCATACAGTAGTGTGTGTACATACTGATTCCATATTTCCGCTCCATACCCTAAGCTAGTACTGAGTTTTTGATTTAGGTCTTTATGTTGAAAGGCACAAGATTCATAATATTATGTAACGTTGAACGTTAAACCGGAAGACGAATTTGTTACGAAATTATTACATTCAATTGATGTCAGATATTTTATTAAATATTATTTTTGCGTGAGTGTCAAATCTCACAAACATGTTTTTAAATTTCGAACATGACTATAAAAAGAACACTGCAATTTTTTACTAAGCGTTTCGTCAGACTAAGATAAACGAAAATGTATTTTATTCTTGCAGATAAATGACATTAATCGAAAAAAATGGGGATGTTGCGTCAAAGAAGGAGAAACATACTTATCATCGCTTTGATTTTATATGGGATAGCTGATGTTAGATCTAGTTTGCCTGTTGATTTGACACCCGAAGAAAAAGGTAATCTAACCCTTTATTTATAGTTCAATCGACAGATTTTTCTTAAATTGAATAACGTTGGGCAAGGGCGCTCTTAAGGTGACTGTTAGTTGAAAATATTTGACATCTTTTTCCTTGTCGTGTATAGATGTTATTCCGGATCTTGTAAAATCATATTAGAGGCGCTCCAAGGAATTTCAGGTCTTAAAGACAAAGTAACAGATGAGTTAACTACAACACACCAACTTATAGTTACTGCAAAGTTAAGTTTATCATGAGCAGATCCCCCAACTAGCATAAACAAAAAATGGATACTACATTATAAATTAACGCACTAGCCTGTTTCCTGAGACGTATTACTTCAAAACAATATCTTACAGCTAGTTCAAAACTAGGCTTATAGTTTAGACAAGTTTGATAAATTGTTAACAATTCGCCTTAGAATCTCATAGGTTATGTAGTAACATTGTGACTAAATTGTCAAAGTTGCCACGTTCGATGTTTTCCAAATCAATGCCAACTCTGTTTCCAGTAGTACTGCCAACAACACTAACAATGACGTCAACATCGTCCATCTCAACAACTGTTAACATTTCTACGTCGACGTACGCGACGGTCATCCCCCCTATCCCCCCCAGCGACAGAGACCGCTTCCTCACGTTCGCGGAATCCGGTCATCACCGTACTTTCATGTTCGCTAAAGACAACACTTATATACAACTCGATGGGGATATCATACAACGATTTCAGTTGAGGTAAGTAACGGGACGAATGGAGAATGATATATGGAGCTCCTATAGATTCTTAAGTGTTGTTGTTACCGTGGAAAAGTTGTAATAAATATTCCATTGTACTGACGATCGTTTTTAGGGTGGTTTTTTATTACATTAAAGTTAAAGGTGAAGTTATCTTAAAAGGAAGTTGTATTTGTATTTTGTCTTTAATTTATTCAAGGTCTATCTCTATGCAAATTGTAAATGGACAAAATCCTGATAATATTATTATTTTTTCAGATTATGTAGAGAAATTTCATTTAAATTTCGCACAAGGCTCCCGCATGGACTTCTAGTGTACCATAACGTTAAAAATCCAGTTTTCAAAATGCAACCCTACGCGTTATATGTTATTGTGGAGAAAGGCGAGCTTAAAGGTAGGTGTGGCGAAAACTCTGAATCACGCGTTAGCTCAGATCACATTATTGATAGGAAAAATCGCATTTCGATACGAGGATTTTCATATAAGCGCAAAGATAAAGTTTTTTACTGTTACTGTTGGAACTGTTGAGATATAATTCTTCCTGCCCTCCGACCAAAAAGTGGCAACTTTCGGCCTGCTGCGCTGAACAAAGTTGCTGCTTTCCAGCCGCCTCGAGTAGAGAAATAGTATACATACCTCGGCTAGTGAAAAAGAAAGCCTCAGATCACAGTCATGTTAGTCGACAATTGTATGCGATCTGAGACATTCCTTATTTTACTGCCCTAGGTGTGTAATGTGGTATTATTTACAGTGGTTCATGTGTTTGGTAAACACCTCACCTCCGTGACTGTGGGCCGAGCGTTGAACAGAGACCAGTGGCATAGCGTTGTGGTCACCATCGACGTCCACGGCGCCAGACTAATAGCTAAAGTGGATCAATTGAAGGAAGAGGTGTATTTGAAAGTGAGTCTCAAGGGCCAAGAAAATAATTTTATTATCGAATTTGTAATAATATTTGAAGGTGATTGCTCGAAATTTCTTTACAGGGCTTAAGCTTTGATACCAACTACGGTATCACCGATAATCTTACATCAGTCATCCTGATTGGAGGTATGCAGGAATATTTATTGTACATTTTGTCAAATTCAATTGGTTGGAACTATATTATAATACATTAAATTAGATTGAGTTTTAATTTTGTTCTAAATAAATTTTAAATAAACGCAATCAACACCATTAACAACATTCAAACAGCATTTATAATAATGTTCTTCACTCTTACGCTTTCCATCGCTGCATTAAATTTAAATCACACATGTGTAATATTATACCTTAATGCATCTAGTTAGCACTATCTTAGCAATCTTGGTTTCTCGTCCGATGAAATTGTAAAGAGTATTTGAAAAATTTTCTCAGGCTTAAGCTCCGAAGAAAAACTGCACGGCGTGAAGTACATTATCGAGTCATTTGTTGGTTGCATCAGCGATATGGTGCTAAGCTCGGGCAAAGCGGCTTCGGATCTCCTCCCGATCGTGCCCCTCATAGCGACCAAACACGAGAATGTTAAGGAGGGCTGCATAGACAAGTGCAGAACAGTCGAGAACCTATGTTTCGAAGGTTCCAGATGCATCAACGAATATAACGGGTACAGATGCGATTGTTTCGGCACCTTGTACGAGGAACCTCTTTGTGACGTTTACAGTATGTATTCTCAATGTTCTTATCACATTAAAATTGTTCTGGTCTTTATAAGGTATATGCATACACCCAATAAGCCTTTTTCGCCCTAATCTCACTATCTTATTGTTTTAAGATTTAATATTGCTCTTGGAAACTAAACTTATCCCTCATTTAAGAGTCACAACACATACGAGAAATGCAGTGTCTAATAATATTTATATTGTGATATTATTTATATTAGACACTGTGTTAGAACTTAGAAAACAACGAAAGCTAATTTTCTTAGCCAACAAATGTTGCGTTTTATTTCCATTTTACCTCCACTAAAAAGTAATTGTTTGTTATTATAGGAAATAGAAACTCACGGTTTACGATGCAATTAACAACAGAGACAACTTTCATTTGAAAGGCATATAGTATAGCCATATGTATAATATAACTCGCCTTTATACTTACCTTTGTCTGTACGCCGAAAACAAAATCTAAAAAAATGTTCCATCCTTTCTACTGTTCTACTGTCCACCAGCTATAAGTATAGTTCATAATACAGTTCCTACCCCAGGCGATATTTCGGAGTTTAATTCAACAATTAAAAGAGAACTGTAAATTATACTGCCAGAACTTATTACATTTATGGGCCAAATCATTCGTATCATTGTTTCTTCATATGGTTTCATGCTTCTGTAGCGCTGTTAACACAGATACCAACACACTTTCTAAATCGAATTGTGCATTTTTCGTTTTTTTCTGAACCTTCTCAACTTTTAATATCGATAGTATCTCGAGTGGTATAATCTACTTTCACTAATAAATTCACTCGACTATTACGCCACAGTCATTGCGACAAGTTTTAAAAATATTCCGCAATAGATTATCGTTATGATTATATAAAACTTCTTATCTATCTACACATTATACGTCAGAAGATACCCGGCTACTTAATATGCTTTTCAATTGCATTAAATAAATTTTCAACTTTATGACCTGGCACATTAGAATTAATATTAAGTACACTAACTGTTTTAACATCTTATCGCTATTCATGAAACTTGATTGCTTAAAATTATTAATGTCTGAAATCATTTTTTTCACAGCTACAAATAACAGGTCATGTATGGTCCGCCAGTTATTAAAACGGTTCAAAATTTTATGTCGTTGCAATACTCATTGCAACTTTGTACAGCATCGTAAAATGACAACGAACTATCTAATCTTCCTTTGTTTATATCTTCTGCTTCGTTTATTCCTTAAATAATATCAGCTCTTGATTCAGGGCTGCGTAATTACGCATAATTAGCTAATTATGATTGCCTTGCAAAGTCAACAACATTTATACTCTCCAGATTTCGAACTGGCTTTAGTAAACATGATGATGAATATTGAAATTGCAATGAACAGGGCAATGAATATTGCATTTTATAATGCAATAAAAATTACCTATAGAGTTGAGCTTTTATACTAGGCTAGGTTTTCATTTCTAATAATTCGTTTACTACAAGTCTTAGTGTAAAGGTTCCGATGTCGAGTATATTGTAATTGCTACTTCATAAACGTAATTAGAAGTCGCCAGATAAAATTTATTCTACAAAAGCGCTGCCCGATTTTCACGTCACATACGCCCCTGTGCGCTCGCAACAGTACAAGAATCGCCGATACCTTGTCGGTTTTTAACGACATCTCGAAATAATTCCCGGTATTCCTATGAACGGAACGCATTCCATATTTTATACGTTATTGCGTTCATTTTTATAATCCAATCCTTTCACTGGCGGTAATTATAATTACGACGCATATAAATTTACTACTTTGCAGCCGCGACAGTACTAACGCTACGAGGCTCCAGTTACGTGTCTTATCGGGTATACGATTGGAAAGATCGGGTCCACTCCACCAACACGCGAGTCAGTTTACATTTTAAGGTAATACTCACTTATATGAAGTAAAATTTGTATTCATTTAACCTGTACGGAGGTAAAAGTTATTTCAGAGAAGCGATAATTAAATGGTTGCGCGATGCGACTATTAAAATCACGTATAAAAGTAGAATCTCATATGATATCTAAGTAGTAAACGCACAACACTGCAAATACACACATGCGCGCTGAGGCACGCACACACAAGTTTGACTGAATACGTTACAATAGCTATAATATTATTTAAAAAATAATTGTTGGATAACATTTTGGTACTGTAAAATAATTACCCTACTTATTTTTATTATCCTTATATTATTGAATAATAAGGTAACAAAATCAATATTTTATGTCCGATACCCATAGCGCAATATATACCAAAATAAGAACATTCAACCTTTCGAAAACAATAAAAGTCACTAAAAGGAAATGATTTAGTACCGAGGTCACAATCTAAATGCCAACGTCGGAGCACTCGTGCGAAACGAAAAAAGGGTTTATCGATAAACTTATAATTACATTGCAGACGCGTTTCGACGATTCAGCGCTGTTTTACGCCAGCGGGCAAATAGATGACAAACATCATTACATAGCACTATCGGTGCACCAAGAAAAAGTCGCCATACAAATCGACTTAGGCGACGGCCCGGTCGAAGATTACCTCGGCGAGCGAGTAAATAACAATCGCTGGCACAACATAACAGTTATTTTACAAGAGAAAACAGTATTGGTGTACCTTGATAACGCGAGCGCCACATACGAGGTGCCCGGCGATGCGAGATACGTTTGCATCGACCCAGAAATCTACATTTGCGGCGGTCCGGATCTGCACAAAATGAAAGGACTAAAATCCTTCAACAATTTCGCTGGCAATTTAAAATACGTTTACTATAACGACGTGTCGATTTTGTACGAGCTTAAGCAAAACAATCCTAAAGTGCACTACATCGGTGTACTGGATCCGTTGTTCGAGGAGATAGACGTCGAGGTGATACCGATAACTTACCCGTTCGCGACTTCGCATATCTGGTGGCCTCTGAACCAGAGTAACAGCATCAATTTGATTTTCGACTTTAAAACCGGCAAGAATATGGCCGTTTTGGCGTACAGCCAGATCACGTCGGGACAAGGCTATTGGGAGGTGAGTTTGCGTAATAAAATATACCAGAATTCAGTAATGTCCTTAAACAGCGTGGCGCGTAACATTCAAGAAACCTACTCAATCCATGTTCGATAATAAAATACTTGTGTTTACGCAAATCTTTATTTATATAATCCTGGCACTCCACAGATGTATACACCTATCATCGGATAATGAAATTTATATGCTAATAATGTTTTTCTCAGCGGTAAATTACAGGTTAACGATGGTAACTGTATTATTATCGTAGCTAATTTTCTTGGCACAGTGTAAGTGTGTAACAAAGGAAAATCATTAATCACCCCTCCCCGCCACACAGGTTGAATTCGCATTTTAAATGTACATAAGTATAAAAGAAATTATTCATTGTTTATGTATAATTTTACATAACGGTATAAATGAAAAAATTATGCAATTTTTCTATTTCCTTCTTCATCGAAGTTATATGTTGGCACATATTTAGCTGATTATCGTAGGTATGTATCTCGCAGAATCAAATCAAAAGATGGTTATACAAATAAGAAATCCTAGGGAATCAGTTGCGTGTCTTTAAGGACTACAGAGAACAGATTAAATATTCAGTCTTGGTTGTTATCGTAATAGAAATCGTGTTAGCCTTATATCTGTCGTAAATCTAATGGTTCTCATTGGAACATCATGTTTAACACCTCCCGAAAAGTTTATTCAAATTCAGCAACTAATAAATAGAACTTTATTTATTTATTTAACAATTTAGTACACTGGACTGGACATTTACAGAAGCAAACATATTAAATTTTGTACTTAGGTATTATATAATAGTCTCGCGTTACATGTCGTTAAGCTAGGTCCAAGTTCAATAAATAGTATCCTTGACTGCAAATTGATTAGTTAAACGCATGCTTTATACGACAATACTGTGACTGTGTGATGTAGCGCGGGCACATCGAATACTTCGGGCTGGAGGAGTGGCGCGGCGTGGCGCGCTTCCAGCACGCGTGCGGCGCGCGCGCGCTGCACGCCGACATCGGGGGCGCGCGCGCGCTGCTCTTCGACGAGCGGCTGCGTGCGCACGTGTACTGCCCCGCCTCGGGCGAGCTGTGCGCCGTGCCCGACCGCCCGTGAGTGTCGTTTGGCGTTCTTCTTGATATTCGATCATATTTCTTATCCGAGACGATATAAAAGCGGCATTTGGATGGCAGCACGAGTTCGGTGGACAGCTACGTCGGCGTGGTATGGGACATCTGCCTGTCGGACCGCAACGTGTTCGCGGCGTGCACGCGCGAGCGCGTCGACACCTACTACTACGCGGCCAGCTCCATCGACGGCCCGCACGTGGACTACGTGGCCTCCACCGCGCTGCTGCCCGGACAGATCCCGCTCATACTGTTCTCGGGGGACGTCTACTGCTATTCTAGCGGGGGCAAGTGAGTATTCCAATAGTATTCTAATATTGTACAAACTGTTAATCCAATATTGTACAAACTTTTATTCCAATATCCTATAAATTTGTTTTGCAATATACTACAAACTCATTTAACGGAAAGGGTGATAATCAAACGCTTTATAAGTGTATTATGTATAATTTTATAATAAAAACGTCTCACCATTGTATAGAAACATTTTTATTCAAGTAAAGTATTAACGTACAATATTTATGAAATTCAACATAAAATTTACTAGCGCCATCTAGTTTGATTTGATTAAACTATATACTATTGCTTACTGTTACAACATGGGTTTTTGTTGACGATATATTGAAATGCAAATGTCATTCTTGAATAACATCACGACATACAAATGTAAAGTTATTGATGTAAATATTTTTACAATGATAAGATATTTAATTTTGTCGAACGACGGGATTCTATGCTATCAAATTAATCTAAAATTGCTTTTCAATAATCCCCACATACGATGTACCATGGTGTATATCTTCATTCGGTAGGGACCGGCCCCCCGCCTGCAGTGACTCACTGACAAACTAAATATAGACCGACCGAGGCGTGCTGTCGGCGGTGGGGGTAGCGTACGTAGACGGGCATCTGTTCGCAGCGTCACGAAGGTGGCGCTGGACTCGCACAACACGAGCGGACTGGCCGACGCGGACGCGGAGCGGCGCCTTGCCAACCAGCGGCGGCACATCGAGAAGTTGCTGCTGCTGCGGCGGTTCGGCGAGGCGTGGCTGTTCTGCGACGCCGTGGACGAGGAGGCCGTGTGGCGCGCGATGGGCGAGGCGGCCATCGCCGACCTCAACGTGGAATTCGGTACGACGTGTTCCAGTCGGGGTTTTAACTACGGTTTTTGTAAATGTAATCTAAACTTATTGGTATATTTTGTTACAGCGATACGCGTGTACACTCGACTGAGCGACGTGGCGATGGTGTGGGCTTTAGAGGACGCCGCTCAGATCGAAGAGTTGCCGGTACTATGGTCAGTCTTTTCGATGATTAGTTTCGATCGGCGTTATTGTATCTTCATTGCACGACGCGTTATTAACGCGTTGCACGACGTTATTAGAAGCCAGAGTTTATTGTTCACGTCATAACAAAATAACGTATTAAATGAATACTAATCGTACAAAATGTATTGAAATAAAAAAAATAAGATGATAGCTTACATCATATTTTAGTGTAATAATTGTATGTTCGTGTGTGTTCGGCAGCGGCATGCTGAGCGCGTGCGCGGGCAAGGGGGAGGCGGCGGCGCGCTGGCTGGCGGGCGCCGGCAGCGAGCTGCACGCGCTGGAGCTGCACGCGGCGCGCGGCGACTGGGCGCGCGCGGCCGCCGTGGCGCGCGCCGCGTGCCCGCAGCGCGCACCCGCCGTCTGCGCGCACTGGGCCGCGCACCTCGAGCTCACGTACCTACCGCCACTTACCCCCGCTACCGACCCACGTCTCCCCCATTCGTATTTTTATCGTATACACAACTATTGATTTTCCCACATTTATACCGACTCGCGCATATAACCTCACATTTTTAATAAAGCTTTAATGTTAAATAGACGATACGTATTCACGTTATGAAGTCAGACGGTCGAATTGTAGCGCCGACTACCACGAAGCGCTGGCCAACTACGAGAAGAGCATCATAACGGAGAACACAGACGACGTCAAGGTGAAGGAGCACAACGCGCGGTGCGAGGCGGGCGTGGCGCGCACGGCCATCCGCTGCGGGGACGTGGCGCGCGGCGTCGCCGTCGCCTTGAAACACGCGCGCGACGCCGCGCTGCTGCGGGACTGCGCGCGGCTGCTGCGCGACGCGCGCCACGACGGCCACGCGGCCGCGCTCTACGAGCACGCCGGCGACCTCGAGAAGGCCGCCTCCCTCTACATCAAGCTCAAGTCGTGGCTCAAGGTCGAGGCGCTCATCGCCAACATCAGCTCCCCGAGCGTCCACCTGCAGTACGCGAGGGCGAAGGAGGCGGAGGGCCGGTACGCGGACGCCCTGAAGTCGTACCTGAAGGCCCAGGACTTCGAGTCGGCGATACGCATCAACTTGGACAAGCTGGACGACATCGACGAGGCGGTGAATCTGGTGCAGGAGTCCAAATCGGTGCAGGGCGCCAGGATGGTCGCGAATTACTTCCAGAACAACGACGACCCGACCTCGGCGATCAAGTTCCTGGTGATGTCCCTGTGCTACGACGAGGCGTTTCAGCTGGCGAGGAAGAACGGCAAGCTGCAGTTGTACGGCGAGATTTTGATTCAGACGTCGCAGGCGAGGCCCGAGGATTTCAAGAGCCTGGCGCTGCACTTCGAGGGGGAAAAGAACAACTTGTTGGCCGGCAAGTTTTACTTCCACGCGGGCGAGTACGGCCGGGCGCTGGCGCACCTGCTGAAGGCCGGGGGGTCGGAGGAGGAGGAGAACGAGAGCATCAGCATCGCGATAGACGCGGCCGCCGCCAGCGACGACGACAGGCTGAGTAGGCGGTGGGGATATGTTTCGAATTATGTACTACACATTTTACTATTCTTAAGAATACATTACATCGCCTGATTGAAACTTTTCTCGTTTCAGATTGATTGAGTTCCTTCTGGGCGAAACGGACGGCACGCCCCGCGATCCCCGACACTTGTTCCGTCTGTACATGGCGAAGAAACAGTTCTCTGAAGCCGCCAAAACTGCTGTGAGTATTTCAATTTCGTGTCACACGCCGCCATTGGGTTCGCTGGTTTCGATTGCGCGCGATGGATGTGAGTCTAAATGAGATAGTCTTTCTAAAGTAGATAGTCTGTCTAGTGTCTTTCTTTGCTTGCTTGCTTGCTCGCTTCATTCGAACGGGCTCAACACTTTTCGAACATGTCTTTTTGCGGTGAAATGGCCTGAAATGTTATTCATAAACATTCGAATACATTAACGAAGTTCGTGCCGTTTTGTGGTATCCTTATTGGCCTATTTGCACCACTCGCCTATTCCCTTGCGCGCAGGTGGTGATAGCGGGCGCGGAGGTGGCGGGCGGGCGCTACCGCGAGGCGCGCGACGTGGCGCGCTCGCTGTGGGCGGCGCTGCGGGCGCGCGGCCAGCCCGCGCCGCGCGACCTGCGCCGCGCGGCTGATCTACTGCACTCCTACATACTGGTATACATTATATCTATTGCCCTTAATCGTTTCATAACACTGTATCTTGCCGCCGTTGAACTCATTACCATAAGCATGCTGCATTTCGAGGCTATAGATGCGACGGTTGTGGAGCTTCTCTGTAAAGTGTCTTACATAATGTTCTGATTGTATGTACATATGTACCTTATAAAGAATAAAACAATTTGAATTAGAATACAGTACAATGGGCAACCGCTGAATAATTAATATGAGGTAAATGAAACTGCGTCGGTGCTATGAAGCGTATGAATATCGTTGGTGTGCAGGTCCGCACGCACGTGAAGCGCGGGCGGCACGACCTGGCGGCGCCGCTGCTGCTGCGCGCGGCCGAGGACGTGTCCTTCTTCCCCTCGCAGCAACGTGAGCGCCTCCGCGTGCATCCGTCTTCATATTACTTCATATTACGTTTTCATATCACTCTTGGGACATTCGACAGACCAAGTGTCGATCCTGACGTCCGCGGTGATCGAGTGCGTGCGCGCCGGCCTCAAGCACGAGGCGCACCGCTGGGCGCGCGTGCTGATGCAGCCGCCCTATAGGGAACAGGTATCCACAACGGTTATTCTTGTTACGTTATATTTTTGTTATGTTTTGAAGTATTAAAGTCTTGCAGTAAATCTGATGGTCCCTTTTATATTAGTTCAGTAAAAATGTGTTTGTAATTGTATAGCAATTTGTGTGTTTCAATTTGGTATTAGTAAGTGTTAAAGTGTAGTATTGAATAGTTGGATGTGTCGCGGGGCAGATAGACCCGAAGTACGCGAAGAAGATCGAGTCGGTGGTGCGGCACGCGCCGCGCGCGGGCGCCGCGCCGCCGCCGGCCGCGCC
>DWQT01002971.1:0-13186 GCA_018244895.1 Myscelus amystis hages | reverse complement strand
CTTCAAAAATGTATATATCTACTCTACTGTGTTCTGAAATCTGAAATTATTTTGACCATTTTAAAGGGCATCAAGCCCTTAGCTGCACCAGGCAGCAAATACCCTAGCTATGCCACTGCATTTACATATTATATCTATTTAAAATAGTGAACATTCTAAGCAAAACCACCAGTTAAACTGAAATCTTTTTTGAACAACACACAAATATTGTTAACTCTCATGTGGAGTTATGTGTGCTTGTAATATTCATATACAATAGGCATTAAACATATTGTTATGTCAATTGATCACGGGCAGAAAATGATTAACCACTTTATTGTATATGGATATTGGGCCATCAATTGGTTTGATAGTTCATTGGTTAGTAACTATGATTGCTGAGCCGTGGGTTATTGGTTCGATTTCTAACCAGTACATCTGTTCCTAATCAGTATGTTTGAGTGTAGATATGTAAAGAGAATTATATGGATATGATTTATATGATTACCAAATTCCATTAATATAGTTTGACATGAGTAGCCGAATTATTATTATTTAATTTGCCACTTTGAAGACTCATATATAATACAAATTTTATTAAAGTCTGACCCTAAGAAATTGCTGTATAATAAAAAACAACGTATGATTCAAAATGAGTTTGTAGAAAGACAAAAGGGTTGTCAGTGGTAATAGTTAGACTGAAACATAATATTCTGTTTCACAGTGAACTATATCGATTTTCCCCAACGCTGGGCGGCGGGCTGGGCCTGGGCTTGGGCCCCGCGCTCGTCCCGCCTCCCCCCTCCAAGGCTGACCTGTTCACGCACCATTCGAGGTAAGAACCTATAGCTGCGAAATGACCTACTGCCCCTTTCACATTCAATTCGCTTAGATTCTATCTAGTCTGTGTACGGAAAGTGATTTGGGCTTATTGAGGTATTTCATAGATCTACTTATATGATTGTGATAACAATCAATATTATTATCATCAGTTTATTTTATCATTAATTGTATTAAATCAGACGTAATTTGGGATCCTAGTTATGTTGTAAGATATGATCAATCGCTTTTCTATGATCGATTTTCAATACTTTACAACGAATATAAAAAAATTAATCAATTAAATTTATTATCGATGTATTTGGTTAACCCTTAAGGCCGGTTCAGACTACGACACTATACACCGTACATTCAGTGTATACATCGAATGTCTCTGTATGAAAATGAGTGTCTGTAATTGGTAAATTTATTGTGACACAATATTTTGTGTCGCATCAACCGCTGTGTGAACAGGTTGCGTTCAAGTGTCTACTGTAGATGATAAGTTTCCGTTACGTTTGACATTTTCATATACGAGTACACTGCATCGCGTTTTAATGCATAAAATGAGTTTTATGTGGAAAATTCCGTATAAGTGTAAATAGCACAGACATTAACGTCTGACATTTATGTCAGAATTTGTGTCGTAGTCTGAACGTACCATTAGCTAGCATTTGTCTTGTTAGGTTTTAAAAAAGTAGCAATATCCGGTAGTCATTTTACAAAACACGTCTATATTACCTAGATTGTTCTATATTTTCATTTTTATCTTAATTCCGGTATCATAAGCATTTCAGATACAGTAACTTTTATTATTAAATTGATAACAATACATTCATTAACATCTGCATGGTTTATAAATACGATATATTAATCTATGAGAATAAATTTACTACAAGTGGGTATTTAGATAAAATTTATATCGGCATAGGTGATACCGCGAAAATTCGATAAAGTAATCATAAATATTATTGCACGGAATATTTTTTCGTGTCTGATAAGAGGTCAATGTTCAAAATGTTATAGGTAAAATTTTTATGCGTAAATACCGCATGCATATTGGATACAAACTATGATCAAACTTCACTTATATCATTATTGCCATCATAATTATCATTTATTTATTTATTTATTTATTCTTTATTGTAACCTAGAGGATTACAAAGGGCGGACTTAATGCCAAATGGCAATTAATATAATTTACTTCTTAAATAAGTGTACTAATTCTTTTTGTTAACTATGTTTTCGTGTTTCGGTGGCAGGCAACCTGTGGGTGACCACTCTGCATCATCAGGGTCATAGAGACGTGACCGTGTCTGAAATGAACGAGAAGAGACTGGAGATAGTTAAAAATATTGGTACGTATTGTTAATTAATTCTCATTTTTAATACTGAAATCCCGTGTCAGGATATTCGTTTGCGCTAATCTTTGAAACCACGAAACCGATTTCAATGAATTTTTGTATTTATCTTTTGCTTGGTTCTATTTAAAAGATAGGATAGTTTTTATCTCAATTTGTTTTTGCAAATTTGAGGTTTTCTATACATGAAGGATTTAATTGGCAGCTAGTTCTATAAGTTTTCGACAGATGGCGGTGAGAGTTCCTAAATTTTCCTTAATCTTGTTTCATCAAACTTTATTCGCATATGTTTTAGAGTATTTTCTTTTGGTTATCCGTTAATTTTTTGTTATTAATCTGTGACGTAATGTAAACGATTAAAAAATGTATGAATACCGTACAGCGCCCCTATCGTGCGTAAAAGGAACTACGTTTGTGATTTTCTATCGACTAAGATAAATGTCATTGTAAATGTCATTGGCGCGTTTTGTATGAAACGTGCGAGCACGAAACTCAACCAATAACGTTTATTTTCCATCTCTTTCTAGAAACCGGATATAGGCTTATCACCCCCGATGTTTTGGACAAGGAAAAGCTGCTTTATGATGTCATCATCGACTGCACTGGTAACTGGCTAATTTAATCTGAGAATTAAAGAACATTTTGTTGCATTTAAGTTAAAAGTTTAAATCATTGCTCTTGACCAAAACAAGCTATTCGAAATGTATACTAATGTTAGGAGCATTTATACATATTATAAATAAAATTGGAGTGTCTGTCTGTGATTTCAAAATAACTGTGCCTATAATTATTTACACGATACTAAAAAAACACAAACTTTTTCAAAATGTTTGTTTCTCTGTCTTTCTATTTGTCCGGCCTAATGTCTGGATCGGCTGGACCGATTTTCATGGGACTTTATCTGGAAGTGGAGGCTATAGAGCGTTATATAGGTTACTTTTCATCCCAAAACTCCAGCTGGATTAACGCTGGTGGTAAATAAACTGTTGGCCATTTTCCTAGGTGTTGGCAAGGTTATGGAGCATTCCTTCAATTATCTGAAGCACGGCGGTAAATATGTTCTTTTCGGCTGCTGTCCGCCAGCGCAGCAGGCTTCGTGAGTACTTAATTGAACCACATGTATTGTTTAGCTAATACCCTTGCATGAGCATGCGTTCCACCTGATGGTAAGTAAGATGGTAAGTGGCTACTGCCGCCCATGGACATTCGTAATCGACCCCAGATAAGATTAGATTCCTATCTCAGGCCGACCACAGATGCGCCGCTACCCCTAAGGACTAAGTTGGAATGCCTCGAAAAAGTATGTCTCCCTTACCACACCCTTCAAACCGGAACACAGCAGCGCTAAACACTGCTGTTATCAGGCAGAAATAGGTGTGGCGGTGGTGCCGCCGGAGTCGAACCACAGAGGATTCTACCACCCTAACATATTGAATGACTTTCGATTAATATTTATTTGATAGATTAATTTGGAATTAAAGTCAAATCCAAAAGCTTTAGTACGTTAAGATATTATAATAATTAAATAAATGTAGTATTGGAACATGGCAACACATGCCCCGACCCACGTCAATCACAGCCACGCGAGGCCACCGCAAACGATATGAAATGTTTTTAACAGACAAATGATATGAAAACAATTAATATTCCCATATTGAAAAATAATCGAGCAGTGCCTATCACTGTATTTATTGAATGAATCTTTGAACAGAATAATACCTACCTTAATATGTTTAAAGGTGTTCAAAATGTTTAAAGAGCATCATACGTATCTTAATACGTTTCTTTAAGACTGACACTTTCACAGTTTCATTCAATGGCATTTTATTCTGACAACTGAAATATGTTCGTCCTGTTTCAGATTCGTATCCAATACCTGTTAGGTGGAAGCTGAGATCTAAGCCATCGGATTTAACAATCAATTGATATAAAAGACAAAAGACAAAAGACATTTATTTGCACAAATATGGGTACATTAGAGATCTTAAAAAGTTTCTAGTTCAATCCATATTTTGCCTTTTACGGCGTACAAATTAATGGTGTAAGCTTATAACTAATTATAAATATAAAAAGTGGACATAGAATAGTATCTGTGAATGAGCATATTAGATATAAAGTAAACATACTATATCCCTTGATTTTGGAATTTGCGTCACACACGTAAATTTATGACAAAGATAAAACAAAATAAATGAAGACTACATTGTTTTTAAAGTGTTATATATTCGTTAATACAAAACGTGTTACAAGTTATAACTGTTTAAGTAACAGTTAACGATTGCACTTCCAAGTACAAGTTAATTAATTCGTCGGATGCAGCGAAAACAGAAATACAACCAGATAAACAAAGCCAACAAGATAAGCTTCAAACGTACGGTCATAGAAAAAACTGCAAAACGCGCCCGTTGCGAGCGCGCTATAGAATAATGAATCCTAAAGCTTAAACTATGACAATAAAAAACGCAAAATTAAAACGGCGCAGAAACCGAAAAACGAACGGCACGCGGTAGATTTATAAACTGGACCGACGCTAACACACTTTCACATGTCAATGGAGCCGCGTAAAAGCCTAAAAAGCGAAAAAATCGAGTGTGTTTAAAAAAATCGTACAACAGCCGCGCGTACATGCATCTTTTCCACCGGCCTGACAAATGGCTGCGAAACGCGGGATGAGTCGGTCGGATGAAAAATCATTCACAAATTCTGACGCCGCTCGCTTAGCCGGCCCGCCCCGGCCACTTTTTAACCGAGCGCCATCAATAAAAAGCCAAAAAGCCGGAGAAAAAAACGGCGTGACGTCACGAGGTACGTTCGCGCCGACACCGGTGAGCGAATAAATCAGCCGCTGCGCTAGCATGGAGTCGGCTCCGGCCGAATTGTGGCGTTTTATGGCCTTTTGATTTACACGCCACTATTGCCGCGCGTTTTAATGCATTCGATAACCGAGCGAGCCGTGTTGTGCGACTGTAAATAAAACGCAAAAATCGCTCAATGAAACTGCCGAGCGTTCCGATTTGTGACATCGGGCCGCCGCCGGTGTTGGCTCATTGCGGCCGTCCAGAATAAATCCGCCCGCGTCACTGACAAATTTTATATCGTATGGGCGATACGCGAATGTTATTACGACATAAATTGACAGTAAATTCCCGAAGACCCCACACGATCCGACAACAAATTACCAATATTATTATATTACGGTTTTACAGTTTTTTAAAGTGTTGTAACGCAGCATTGTTAGATCGATTTATCGGTTTCGAATGGTCTCGAGTTATGATCATTAGAACGACGTCCACATTACTTTGTGTGTTAATAAAGCAAAAATATTATGACAGTCCACAAATAAATAATCAGGCTTCCTGTATTTTGGAAGCTGGTGTCCGTTGACATAAATATGTAGAGATTCTGAAGTATAATGGTTCGGCGTGATAATTAAATTTAAATATTAGCGATGCGGACTGCCATAATCATAATTTATCTCGAATGATGCCAATTATAACTGTTGAATGATCTACATATGTATAGGTAGGTTATAACATAATGTTTCCATAATAAATATGTATAAAACATTTTTGTGCCATTCACAAAACCTTTTAGGCTGACAAAGACATCAAAATACCGCATTTATAATTAGCGTGCCAATTTATGGTTTAAAAACACATTATCGGTTAGACTACTTTAAATGGAAACGACGGTATGTAAATTGATTTGTTACCTACTATTATAATATTTAAAAAGTTCTGTTGTAGTGTCGAGACTCCTATTTCCTGTGCTTCAAGCCTTGGGTTTATGGCTGTTGAATGTAATCATAAACAGCAGTAGCATTTTCATTTAAGTCAGAAGTACAATTTAAATAATTGAATAAGAATCAAAGAACAATTGGAATTTACGGTATCTGTGAGTGTTTGACTTCTTACTGATATAAAAATTTTATTAATGATTATGTTCATAATGAATGGATAAATTGATCGTCCTAAATAAATACATTATCTAATTTATTTATTACAGTTTATAAAGTGATTTTTTTATTAATGGTTTAAAATTAGTCAGTAGGGCTGAAATTAGTCACTTGATCAGAAATTAGTCAGTAGAGTCCGTCTCCGGCTAAGCCAGCAGCGAGTTTGACGGACAGGCGCGCGTCACGCCGATCAACTGGTGGCCCTCGAGGTTCATTCATTCACTCAGCCTGTTTCCAGTCACTGATCTGTTTTCGCGATCCGTTCTCGCAAAGAAACATCAATGTGCTTGTTAATAAATGACAATATATCATAATTATGATTTTTTTTCAATAGCATTTTTATATATTTTTTAAGTAATATAAAATCTATTGTCAATCCATTCAATAAAACAGACAGGATCAATTCGAGAAAGCAATAAAACAACTGTTGGAAGTTGTACCAAAATAAAATCAAAACGCTGTGAAACATATTTGACAAATTGACTAAAAACAATTTTATTTAATCCACCAATAAAGTAACGTGCCTATCTCAATGTCCGACCGCTTATAAAATCACTCATTTTTTCCATTCAACCAGCGGTTCATTCACTCAACGAGCAAACTTGCGATCTCGAAGGATTCTTTTTTTATTGCGAAATTTGATTCGGATGCGCTCGAAATTTGAAGGCTGTACGAGGTTTTATCATACAGTTTAGAAATAGAAGATCAGGTCCCAAATGAACACTTACCAGTATGTTCGTCATTTAAAATAAGCTTTACAGCAAACTGTCCGTGTAGGAGTTCTATATTTGAATAACTAAATGTTTTGTTTTATATAGTTACAAACGCAATCAAAACTATGATATTATTCTATGGATTAATCATAATCAAAAGTCATCCAAACCAGATGGGTAAGAATTCAAGATAGGAATTGTATGCATTCAAATTGCCGGTCAAAAGTCGCTGTATCTAAAGTACAAACCATGACGGAAGGAAATCAGTCTCAAGTAAATACTGTATAAGAGGAAGTCATTAATCATCAATCACGTCTAAATTAACATAAATATTACACAGTGAAAATAATGTGAGTATGTTTGTTTCCAACGTCACGTGTTAACAGCTGTCATGGTTCGGCAATCTATCAGGGAGAAGACAGAAAAAACTAACCGACCGTCTCAACACTCCAGGCGAACCAATAAACGCGGTACACCCGAATATAATGCGCGCTCCGCATCGCCGGAGATTACCCGAACGGCGAATAATCGGGCGCTAACGCGAGCGATCATAAAAAAGAACCGTCTTAACGGTCTGCGAAAGCCCTCAGGCATTCCGGTCACGTCGGACCGAACTGATTGACGCGAGACGTCCGCGCCTTCTGGAAATCGCCCACCCCCCTCCCCCCAACACCCCAGACGCCCCGCCACCCCCTACGACCCCCGTGGAGGCGAGGGGGTTAAAGCTGACTTGACCTGTGATCCGAGCAAGAAACATGTGAAAAATGTCATTAATGCACTCCCCGTGCCTCGTACGGACGCACGGGGCCGTTGTTCTGAGCATTCTAAAGAGGTCAGACGACTCCATAATGTGGCAATAAGCGAAGTGTATTAACGCCTTAATCGTTTCTTGATACGGAATGCGTGGTGCGAGGGAATATTAGTACATCATTAAAGAGAATAACCCCCCGGGAGACGGTTTGTCATTTGGTTAAGTCTATTTCTATTCAGAAAATTATCTGCAGACCTCAGCCGGCGACAATTGTCACTTTCGTGAGCACACTCAACGTTTCCATTAATAACAGATGATATTTCTGAGTTTACTTGTACATAAATTAAACCGTAATAATATGCTGTTCATCGGTATTTCATCATTAAATATTGCTACTATAAATATAAATTGGAAAAAACAAATGACTGACTATACTATACGCAGCATTTAAACTGAATACCTATAGTTATATACTTATGTGCCTAGACACAGGTCTTGTCTCGGAACTGACTAAAACATGCGTCAACCAACAGATAAAACAAAAGCACAATGTTCTCACAAATGGATTATCTACCGATTTGAAAGGAAATACAAATTGTCTTATTAATAGCAAGTAACATGTAGACGTAGTAACTGAATAATGAAATACACATACATATATAAAACCAAGGTCCAAAGTTAGTCGAGGACGGTGAGAGTTTTGTTAATTTGGACGAGTGTCGAACGTGCGGTGGTGGGTTTAAAACAAAGACACTGATTTAAATTACGACTAATCAAGTTTCTCTTCAAAGTTTACTTCCCATATCTGTTTGTCTGTCCATCCTGTCGACTGTAGCATTCGTAGAATAATAAAGAAACATGAAACATTAAATTATAGTTAAATAAATAAGACTTAGGTTGACAAGGTTGAATCTTTTAAAATACGCATTAATATATAGCAAATTTCGGCAGTTTTAAATGGATTCAACCTTCAACAGATAATGTTATTAACGAAGATAACAAAAATATCAGCCAAAACAAAAAAAAACTTGTAGCATAAGTGACGTAACTAATCCAATAAAACTATTTATTGTATTCACAAAATGTATAAAGGAACAAAAACGGAACCCAACAGGCGCAATTCGCTGCCAAACATATGAAAGTAAATTGACAAAATTTCGAGATGACCCGTCCCTCAGCAGCAATATCTAGACGGGAAATAAAACCGTCAATATTGTCGCAATAACGCAAAAACTCCAAACAATAGACATTAATAAGAGGGAATAACGTTAGGCGTGGACCGTCGGAGCCGGGGATGCGCTTATTAAAACATTTCAGCAGCGCAATATCTGATGATAGCGCGCGACGTGCACAATATGTGCCCCGCAAACTCCGGCCGCATGTGACGACCTGTGGGAATCGCGGCCGAGAAAACTTCATTAACTCCCCCCCCCCCCCCCCCCCCCCCCCCCCGACCCGACCCACCCTCCGCCGGTGACGGACCGGGGACGGCCGTCCGCTTATTACGTCTCGAACGTGCCGCGAAAATCGAAGAAATGTGACGTAAATACGTGAAGCGCTCGAAAGAATCGTCCCGCTGATTGGCCCGGCTTTGTGCTCGGCTGACCGTTAATCCGATCTGTATCTGAGGGGGCCCATTTTTCGGATTATTATTGAAGCTATCGCTTTTATTGTATAGGTCTCGATTGCATCGCTATCGTGTTTTGGCGGTCGTCGCGCTCATAATCGCGGGGATTACGCTAATGGCAGACATGAAGCGAATAAATAGGTATCATTGGATTTATCAAAGACGTACGATGCTCATACGATAGGATTAGTTCCAGATTGTAATCTATTTTTACTTTTCGTTAACTCTTTTTGGAAATATACCAACTATTTTCGCTGCTCAGTATTTCTCGTGAACAAATGGCGTCATAGCGTTTGATGTCTTATTACCGTATATCCTTTATTGCACATCTCTGTGGTGTTTGACATTGTCTGCAATCTAAATAAACCTTTTTTGGAATGCTATTCCTGTCCCTGTGCCCCGACAACTAGCTTCGTATCGAATCACACTTCAATTTCGAACCATACAATTCCGAATTCTGACTCGCATCTCAATCCTTTCTGTAATCGCAATCTTTTGTGAATCGTCACACATCGCCCCTCGATTTATCAGAGGTCAATATGTATGTTATAATTACAGCCAATTGTGATGTTAGTTTTATATCGCATATATAGTATCTTAAAATATAAAAGTCAATTTTCTATAGACATTTTTAGGCGTTTAGTTAAAGTCAGAATTCGGTATTGCAAAGGCAATGAATATTTTAATGTCTAAATGTCTAAAATATGTGTCGTTTCATAAGTTATTTATACGGTATCGAATAGAGCTATCCAACTATACAATGCGGTGAATGAGTTAAACACCTGATTTACAACGATTTTGAAATACAAAATAACGCCGACTCTTTTATTTCCAATTCATTTCACATAGCTCGTCCTTAGCCGTACGTTAAGTATGTGTAACGTTTAGTATTTCGGTGGTATACCACCGCTGGCTTTTTCGGAAACACACAGTTTCTCGGAAACGTCGCGACCACACACGACACCTCGTCTCTTGTTGACGTACGAACGGTTTAATAACCTCCCACGTTCTCTGACGGTTCCAGTTGATGGACGGTGACCACTGATTTATAAGCAAGTAATTGGTGTCGGGGAATGTTGACTACGCTTTGTCTGGATATTTCTAAATGAGTTCGATAGTGACTACCTACGTCGTTATTGGGAGGTCGCAAAACAAGGTTTTAAAATAAAGATTAGTGAACGCGGACGTTGATAGACACAATCCACGGTGGTCTGACAGCGGGAGACGATGCCAACATGTTACGGAGACGTGATTTTTGAATATTGACTAGTGATCGCTGTGACTTTTATTGCATACCCATTATTCAAGATGAAACCGTCAAAATATGAAAATCTGACCGAGTAACCGGTACGAGTAATATGTACGAGATATTCACTTATGAAGTGCTTCGAGAGTAGTTACAAAAATTAAATTACAGACAGAATTTAGAGAGAACAGTGACGAAGACAAATGGTCGTAAAGATCTCCACGAATGAAGACTAGTAAAAGCACAACGACACGACAGCCACGCGAACAGACAAATATGACACGTCTTAGTGTGTCATTTGGCCCGAATTTCAACAAACTTATATTTGTCGGCAGCGTGACTGACAGTGTCGCGTTGAAAGCGGGAATCGACGAGACAGTGCGACTCAATATTGTTGTTGCAGACGCGATCTGTCAGCCAGGATGAGTGACGGATGTAATATTTTTAGAGGCAAATCGATGGTGAATATATGATGATGTAATGCCAAAGGGTGATAGTAATACATATTGTAATGTGACTACCAAAAATACACACCTCAAGCTTGGTTCCGCATTTAATGTATAACGTTATGATGATTCTGTCAAAAACTGAAGCAGTGTGTGAAGTTGGCACCGGCGTAATATGTTTTCAAGGACGCAAAATATTCTGAAGCGAATAATGAATTATATTATTTTCGGAAATAAGTAAATCTCAATAAATTGCTTAGACACAGTTACATCAAGTTCGTTTTCGACACACATTACATTGTTGTGTAAACATTTGTCAGTGTCATAAATAAATCGCAAGAGAGAGACGGACAACAGGATTGTCGACCAAAGAGCGGCTAAAATGAACTCATCCTTTGGTATTTGCTCCGAGAAATAAACCATTGAGCTTAAGCTTCACGTCGGCTGTTTCTTTTTCCAGCGACGGCAGAGCCCGCTGTCAATCACACGTCAGCGACTGGATTTCTGTCCGTCTGTCTGTCCAAGATGCGTAACCCGACTCTGAGAATCCACTTAATCTTTATTGACATCGCTTCGCACTACCAGCTCGGTTTCCATTGCACAGACAAATATGCGGCTTAACGCAATGGAATACGGAGGTCGTGAACGCATTTTGTACGTTGGCGAGTGTTCTGACGGTGCGTTCATTAGTAGTCCGTTTTTCTTTTTAAGCGGACAATGTCTGTTAGTTTGATTTTTATTGATGGATTTTTCACGTGCGTTTTCGTTTTGTATTGGACAAATGGATTTATTTGAGATGCACCAATCAGGTGTGACGTTTAATTGAGACTTAAGCCGTCTGATTTTGAAGACACAATAAAATGTTTAAGCACTTTTAAATGCATCGCGTGGGTCTTTGATCTTTTTTTGAAATATTGTTTTAAATCTTAGTTCTTGTTTATTTGATGTCGCAAATTATTGATCATAACGAGTTTCATAAAACCGGCACAGCTTCATGCAAAACCAACATATTTAAAAACGACACCTACGAAACAGTCGCAAGTTGGGATTTATGTATGAGCACTAATTTGTACGACTGAAATGAAATTTGTTTACATGTTTAAGAGATATCTATTACCTTAAGGAAATTGCGGCTCTTAGGAACAAACTGTTACTATAAACCACATAAAAACCCTGCTATTTAAAACAATATTACAACAAGATTCAATGTGTCACAATCTTGTGCTTGGGTTTTGAGTGGCATTTGGGTGGACTGGGGGTAAGCGGACAATCGGAAAAGTATGAAACTGTATTGCAGATATTTTACGGAGTCTATATATAGAGCAGTGTGCGTTTGAAAGGTGAAATTATGATGATGATAAAGTGGCAAGGAATTTTCGACATGGGGCGTATGACACAGCAACTGTCCAATCAGCAACGTCACTCGGACCATCAACAATGATCCAGTGAACCACCTGACGTCCGAACCACGAAAATAAACAGTGGGCCGATCGTGAGCGCGCATCGACCTTACATTTCAACGGCTCATTGTCAAGCAAACACGAGATTTTTCTTATATCGTACAATATTAACGTGGATACGCTTGTTAACCTGACCGGATTTGCAGTGTAGTGTTTAGAGACCCCAATTGCGAGACCGTAGCTCGTAAATTCGACACCCGGCATTTGTGTGATGAGCGTATGTTTATTTTTTCTGGGTGTTATAAAACTATTTATATAGCATGCACTAATGTACATATCAGCTGTACGGTTACAATATGACGCGTATTTACGTGCCTGATTTGAAATAAGACAGCTGTGTGTAGAAGCGTCCTAATTATTAATCCGACAACATCATTTGGTTTTTAATCTTTTTTTTCCAGTTTTTCACGTTTCATGGTTTGAATGTGTTGAAGTTCTCAACGGTATATTCGTTAGCGCGTTTTGTTCGCGCATCGTGAATGTCGCTTTACGAATCGCAGCGAAGTCTTTATCGTTGCACTGAAAAAAATACCGACAAGAAAGTCGTGTTTAAAATCGGCTAATTGCTAGTAAAATATGGGTGTTTTGTATTCAGACGTTCCGGGCGAGGCTAAGAAACTGAAATCAAATCGAGCGTTGCACATGTTAAGAATATGTTATTCGAAAATCCGTTACAAATATTTATGTAACAAAATTTTTTTACAAAACATGTCGTTAATAAAAGACAAATCGAGTCAAGAATGTAAAAAAAATTGTTGCTTAAAATAAGTCTCCATAATGCTTCATAAATATACATACAAACATATATGTACTGCTTAGGTAATGAGAT
>DWQT01002970.1:0-13187 GCA_018244895.1 Myscelus amystis hages | reverse complement strand
ATAATGCACCCCCAGTAGTAGTGGTCCAGGTTATGGACAATGAATCTTTGACACCAGACGAGCCAATAGGTACAAGTGCATACTTTATAATTAGAGTTTATAATACTCCCCGCACATACCTATGTATCAGGAAACAAGGCAGGTTTCCACGTAATACGATGATATTGTAGTTCGTTCTGAAATTGATTAGTTATTATTCTTATTTTTTTAAAGTTAAATATATCAAAAATGTGATTCACTTATTTCAATTCAATAAATACACCTGTAGGTACCTATATGGCCGTTTTTATCTAATTTCACACATTTGTAAATTCCACGTGCAGGTTTTTTAGCCTTGAATTTAAACGAGATACCTAAGAGAGTTAATGTTTCACCACGTGTGTCGAACGCTAATGATAATAATGTGAAGAAGATTGATTTGTTTTTCGACAAGACGATCCATTCTTGGTGGCCGTTGAAATCGAATTATACGAATGACGAAAACAGTGAACTGGTGATGAATTTAATTTTAAGGACTTTATTGAATCCTACGTGCTTATAGTGTTGTATTGATCTAAGTTTGTAATCCGAAAAAAATGATGATATTATTATCTACATATTTATATAATTACAGGGGATGATAAATCTAGAATTAAGTCTACTACCCAAGCAGAATGCTTTGTTAATGCCGGTTGAAATGGGCACCGATCAACAAATATTCTTAAATAGTTCCAGGTGAGGAATATGTAAACTATGCATCGTACGCAACCCTGTATAAAATATATAGGTACATAGGTATTGAAGTTCAGCCATGATTTGAATTTAAAATAAATACCTAATAAAATTATATGGCAAAGCGATAAACATTCAATAAAACCTGTCGGGTATTTTAGGTAACAATGTACCACACAAACAGACACCCATTAAAATACATACATATAGGTAAATATTAAGGGTTAAATTAGGTGGCTTCCATTTTGTCCAAACCGTTTTAGAAGAGGGCTTCAAACGGCTACGTGCAAAGTGCTTGTTTTTTGTTTCAGATTGCAAAGAAACTGGTCGCAAAGGGAACTCGATAGCCAGAATTCGTTTCATAAGTACAAAGCTCTTTCAATTTTTGTAACTGGAATTACTACAACAATTATTATTATTGTTATATCAAGTTTCTTTATATAATTATGTACGCATATTATATATAAGAGTTTCCTAAGAAAATTCTTTCATTGGTACTTTTGGTATGAATATAATTACCACGTATTATGAAGATGAACTGAAAATACAAGCCATACAATATTTGTAAATATATTTGATTATAATATATTACAAATATTTGTGTATTATTCTGTGAAATGCAAAAAAGGGTTTGATAGTTTTTGAAAAATTAAGCCAATTGGTAAATACTTTTTGCTTGTACTTAATTAATATTAGCACAGGCCAATAAATGACCCAATTTGGAATCAGACAGCCATGTGTGAAATTGTCCTAAGATATTTATTTATTATTTATTTATTTAATATGAAACGTAAAAGTAACATCACGCCTGTAATGAAAACTGTTATTCGTTACATGTTTTTATGCCCTACCTACCTGTCTCTTACTATGAAAATTATATTGTTTGCGCGATTATTAAGGAATACGTTATTAGCAACGAACCGTTGCAAGTTTTCAACCTCCAGTGCAAATTAAAGCAATTTCAAGTGGCCTGTCCGGTGGCTTTGTATAAGTGGCTCATGCCAGTTATTGTTTGTGCCTGTCTACTGGAGCTCTCAATGTAGCTCGACAATAGCACTGATTTGGGTATTACAGTTATACAATAATATTTTTATTGGTTAGTATATTTGGTGTTAATAGACGCAAAACTGATTTTCGTATTTTTTTTTCTAAATCGACGTTGTTCTACAATCACGATGCTAGGCCCTATTAGATTGAATTGTTCAATTAATATAATTATAGACCATACCTACAAAACCGTGACACCTATCGCAACGGTCTGCATTAAGTTTTGTATAACCAAACAAAAGAGAGCTTTCCAAGCGTTGGTTGTATAACTTGGTGTAAAATAGTGCATGGGAGAAAATCTAGAGGGCGCTGTTAGTAGATAAAAATATTTTTAAACTTTAAAGAATGTAAATGCTCGTATTTGAGCTTTATTTTACCGAAATATTTGACATTTATTTGTATTAATTATTTACTGTTAAATGTTATAGATGATGTAAAATGTCCAATGCATCGGTGCTATGTGTTAATGTAGATTTGTATTCATAAAATATAAAAATGTTTAAATGGCAGAGATGCTGCCGATAATATTCTAACACGATAGAAACAATTATACTTAATAGCATTTTAATATTTGATGCGGGAGCTAGTTGAACGTTGACTACCGGGAGCTGCCTGTTGAACTATTGAAAGGCAAGTTGGGCGGCGGGTAGGTATTATTAGTATTGTTTATATTATAAAAGCAACTAGAAATTTTAATTAGAATCGTTCAAAAGTTTGCTCTTTCTGATGACTGTGTTGGAATATGACCAATATGTATTTACTAATAGACACTATTCTTCTGTTTCATCTTACTCCTCGTGTTCGAAGACACCGTGTGTTGTTAAAATGCGAAATACCTGTCTATTCACCGCCCCTTCTGACGTGTCAGCGTTAATCCCTAGAAAAATTACATTTGTGCTGCTTGAGTAGCTTCACAAAAATTGGGACTCTCTTCTTCGCGCGACGACCGTGAAGAGGGTGCCGGCCACACCTGCGCTACGTTTGGGGACAGGGGAATACGGTTGACGTAATGTGATGTTAATTAAGAATTAATTTCCCACTTTAAGGGAACATTTAATTTCAATTTTGTTGCTGTGAAAATAAATCCACACATTTGCTTCTAGGTTGGTCATTTGTGACTTTTTAACTAATGCATCGCAGCCTTGTTTTGGTTTCTTCTGATTAATAGATTTAATAATTAATTTATATTTGGACACGTTTTACTTTTTAATATTACTGATGCAATACAATGACATCTGTGGACATTCCCTGTACTAAATTTTATTAGTGCCTATAATGAAGTAAGAGTGAGCTGCTGACGTAATACTCATATAGAATAGTGCGCCGGTACAAGTTTAGAGGGCGTTGTGCTTGTTTCAGCTAAGAAACTATAATAAAAAACGCCGCTTTTAACATTCATATGGAATTAATGAATTATAATAATTAAAGTAAATGAGGTGCAGTGCATTAAATAAGTAACTGAGATGATTGATGTGCAATTAATGATAGCTTTCCACATATGTATCTTAAGTACCACTGGAAAAAAATAAAAAAATCATCATTCATTCATGTTAACATCCAAGCCTTATTAAATACATGTAACAAAAAATAGAAGTATAAAAAAATGGAAGTATTTAATTAAAGATTCTTTCATAAATGGAATTTCAAAATCGAAGAATGACATCAATGTAGTGAAATAGTCCCTTAATACACCTACTGTTTCAAATGTATACAGTTACTATGTACATATTTCGTAAAATGAAATTATAACAAAAGGAGTCACGTTGTTTTCATCGGTGGTTTTTAATATTTACGTCCGTAGAATACTCATTACATGCACCGAAGGACAATGAATATCCAAACACAAGAGTAATGCAAGTATAGCAACGTCGAATATATTGCAGATTTGTCGCGACGTGGAACAATTTGAATGGCAGGCCGATACGTGAAGTGTGCACCGACGCTTCCGTGACGGACTCTGAGCAGCTCCGTCAGACTGCTTTCCCGTGAAAACACAGACTCCCACCGATGACTAAGCGATCGTTGTATTTATACGAATACACAAGAAAACATTGATAGCGCGTTTTGAGTATAATGCCCACTGCGGCGCAATGGCAAGACTTTTTCTTCATTTTAGTTCCCAATCACTATCAGGACGCAGGATAAATGTTAATGTATTATGAATGTAACTGAAATATATCGCCAGATCTAAAAATAAAGCCCAAAACCACATATTTGATGTTCCTGTCAAGGTAACCGCCATCTAGGTTACCCCTGCAAAAATAGGAGCAGAAAGCTGATTATGCTATGCGACTCGGCGTTGTTTATGAATGTAATTAGGGACGTATAAATTCAGGATTCCTATGATCCAAACAAAGAATCGTATGGTTTATTTACCCTCGTATAATTTTTTTGATTTTTTGTTTTATTAGGAATGTTTCCCTTTAATTATAAATAATACTTTGTTATGAATTATTAAGATTAGGCATATGACGCTATCGCATGACGATAATCGTGAAGTGTAAAATGCTTTTATCGGCGCTTGCGTACTGGAGTATTTAGGAGATAGGACCTTTGTAAGCGTGTACAAAATATTTTTCAATTTCTATAAAAGCTTAACGCTAGAAATAGCATAATAAAAATGCGTATGAAAATCGAATTTCTTTATTTTTACAATATAAATAAACAAAAACGAAGCATAGTCGATTGTAAAAATATTTGCGGATTCGAACTCAGGTACGTGTGTACGCACGCTACGCAGAGCCTTAGTATATGATGGTATGGTTGGAACATTTTCCATTATCCTATCGTTAAATCAAAATCTGTGATTTTTCAAAAAGGTTGTGTATCCTAAATGCCTTTTATTTACAGATAAAAAAAAATCTGATCACTAAGAAGCGCACTTGGCATGAAATTATGTATATTATATATCTATAATACGATTTCATATACCTCCCTAAAACATACGTTTCTTTGTTACCTTAAAGTAACTGTATTTAAACAACTACATTAAACATTAATACTGCCCAGAAAGCAGCTATGTACATTACAATATATTTTGGCACCATTCTTATCTGCTTGTGGTAAGTAATCAGTGAAAACGTGTTTTTAATTTATGTAAGTACAGTGTTTTGAATAAGCACTAACCGGTTGAGAATAGGTACTTGCATATTAACCATTATGATACGGTAACAGGTTAGAATTCCGGTTCCGATCCATCGGCCCGTATTATTGTATTCGGCGTAAGTACATATTAAACCCTTTCCTATAAAATCTCCGTATTATTTAAAAAAAGAACAATTACAAGCGACTGAATTTAAATAACACAATGGCAGCAGGAACAACTTGCAACAGAACTTAATTTCAAGTTTAAATGATCCTGAAACCTCTCAAAACTCCCATTCATGGGGCTAATAAAGTCGTAACACGCATGCCTAGCGGACGTCGCCGCTTCTGTATCAGCCATTTCGCAGCCGCGTCCCGTGTTGACCATAGCAACGGCTAGTGCGCTCACCAATTTAATCGAGTCGCATTCAAGAACATTCTAGTTTAATAGTGTACATGACAAATTGACCGCCACGTCCGCCCGCGGTAAGTTCATATTTGGAATTAGAATATTTTTAGCGTTTGCCTAGAGATGTCGTGTTGAGTTTACTTTTCTTTCATTCATTAAAAAATATTAAACAAACTACGGGTTTTTTTAACACAATGTATGACATATTTCGCGTTTATTGATTTTCACATCTAATTAAAAGTAATCTTTATAAGGTCTGTGACACGTACCTAATTAAATGAAAACACTGAAAAGATTTTTCCTTTTATGATTTAATGTGATTAAAATTAGCTTTCTAATGGTAATTGGAAAGCATTAATACCAGTCATTTTTATATAACATTTTTTTTAGTATTTCTTATATACAATTATAGTAAAAATTTTGATTCCATAATTATGTTACGAATTGTAATATAATTTTAAAGGAAGGGATTTATAGCCGAGTACCGTGTTTTACTTGGGTTGATTGTAGCTACGCCGAGTATTTGGTTGAGTTAATTGGTATGGGTACCTACAGTTTTTTGGTGCGAAAATGTGTAAGTAATTATGAAATTGCTTCGCAATATCAAACTTTCATACATAACTTCACCTTTATTGAAAGTCTTACTGAAAATCTTCACACACCTTAGTTGCGCCAGTAATTAAGAAAATTTTACTTTACATACCTATTATATTGTAGCATATACATACTCGACACGAGGCACACCTATCATCTCTAACTCTATCTCCAACTCAGGTTTGCCATGTATACCATGCTGTGTAAGCGTGCATTTCGTTACGTATGTAATATTAAATCTCTGGCCAGTAAAAAATCAATAAAACATATTGATAATATCGCATATTTCTGAATTTAGTCTTTAAAATAATATAAGCATCTTATTTTACATAATTACAAGTTATTTTACAATATATATTGTATTGTAATTATTAGATATTTTATTTGACTCTGGCATGTTACACACCATCGTTAATTCTAATCATTAACTCGTTGATTCAGGTTATTGTGAATTTTAATGGTATGCACATTCATATTACATAATTTTAATATCGAAAAATGTGTTTTTCATTGGATTTGAGTACTAGACATAGTTTTTGCGTAATGATTATAAAAATGCTTAAGGTTCCTAAATGCAATTAATTGTAGCACACAAGCTAGATACTAAGTAGTTATAGTAGGACAACACATCCTGCTTCTATCTCTTCAACATTCACATGCTTACAGACATCTCGTCATACCTATACACCCATAAACGTGCAGGTAGCGTTTTTACTTATGGAGTTTTCAAATTTGAGGACTTATTATTAATTATTATACCATTAACAGGCTCACTTTTACAGCCATATTCGACATTGTCTACATATGTGCATATACTGTACATTTACTACATTTTCATTTTAGCACGATGCGGACAGCCTAAATATGTAACCGTATTTGTAGGTACATTTTTATTGTTTTATTATTATTTATAAGTTAAAGGTTTTAAACGCATTATTTTCAGGTTTTGTCTAACATTCTGTTTACTCTACAAAAGAATTAGATTACATGTGAAATTTATTGCATTAACTTGAATATTGATGATATTTGTACGCTGTACACGTAAAGTGTATGTACGTAACTAATTCTCAAACTTTATCTTTATAACCGTAGGTATTATGAGACTAATTATATAAAAAGATAATATTTTCAACGCTTGATACTCAGTTACATACATTTGCGCCTGCGACCTGTGACTTGACAGTTCACACCATCCAAAAAGAAATACACTAAAACGTAACACTAACAAACGAGAAACGTAGTCGGTAATAAAAATATGACAAACGTGAATACCGTTCAAGTAGCAACCGATAAAGATGACGATAGAGAAGCGGTCTCCGACAAAGAAGTGGATTATGATCAATTGATATCTGCAGCTGGTGAATTTGGACTGTATCAAGCGTTTCTGACATTTTTGACCTTCCCATTTTATGTTTTTGGAGTGTTTTCGTATTTTGGACAATTATTCATGACGGAAGCGTCACCTAACCATTGGTGTTGGGTTCCGGAACTGGAAAATTTAACTTCCTTCGATCGAAGAACTTTGGCCATCCCACAGGACGAGAATTCGCGATTTGGTTATTCACATTGTCTTATGTATATGGCCAATTGGAGTGAAGTTCTAAGCTTTGGTATAAAGCCAAATCAATCTTGGCCTACGCAGCCATGTCAAATCGGATGGGAGTTCAACAAAACTGAAATTCCTTATCCAACCATATCAAGTGAAATGGGATGGGTATGTGATAAGAGTAGTTATCAAGCTACAGCTCAAGCTATATTCTTTGTTGGATCAGTGGCGGGAGGTTTCTTCATAGGGTGGTTGTCTGATCGATTTGGAAGAATTTCAGCGGTGGTTGCGAGCAATATGATTGGATGTGTAGCAGGTATAATTAGTATATTTGCCAAAAACATTACCCAATTCTCTCTGTGTCGTTTTCTAATGGGCATGTCTTACGATAATTGCATGATGATGACATATCTTATCGTTTTAGAATTTGTAGCTCCGAAGTATAGGAGCTTAATGGCTAACTTACCATTTGCTGTATTTTTTACACTTGCTGCGACTTTGTTGCCCTGGATAGCACTTGCATGTGGTCATTGGAAAACTTTAAGTTTAGCTACTAGTATTCCAATGGCTTTGGCCATATTGGCTCCATGTATAGTCCCCGAAAGCCCCAGGTGGCTACTAAGTAAAGATCGGATCGACGACGCTATAGATAAAGTTCTTTCAATAAGCCGAATTAATAAGAAAGAAGTGTCTACAAAGTTAATAGAACAATTCAAAGCATCAGCTAGCAAGAAAGATACAGTCAAATCTGGAAATCTATTAGATTTGACCACTAGTCCTTTACTGCGAAAAATTTTTATTTGCTTGTGTATAGAGTACATGTGTTGTATGTTAGTTTTCGATGCTTTAATAAGAAGTTTAGGAAGCTTACAGTTTGACTTCTTTTTGTCGTTTACTTTAGTGTCACTCACGGAATTTCCATCTTTATTGTTAATTGCGTTCATATTAGATCTTACAGGCAGAAAATATTTAACAATATTCTGTATGCTAGTCTGTAGTGTATTTAGTTTACTAACAGCTTTCATAGGCAGTGGTTTACCTTCCGTATTGTGTGCGATTGTGGCAAGGTTTTCAATAAATATGTGCATGAATATTGCGTTACAATGGGGAGCTGAAATATTGCCAACCGCAATTAGAGGATCAGGGATTAGTTTTATTCATATTTGTGGTTATATTTCAACCATAGTGTCACCTTTCGTAGTATACCTTGGCAATTATGTTACATGGCTCCCTCTAGTTTTGATCGGCGGAATCGCAATAGTCGGCGCGGCATCTGCTTTTATTTTACCAGAAACAAGAGGAAAAGAGATGCCGCAAACGATTGACGATGCTGAAGTTTTAATTAGAAATGATAATATATTTAACGTGTCATGTTGCAGAAAGAGACCGACATCTCACGTAGGACAAGTAAATTCAACGTTTGAAATGAATTGAACTTCTTTTTGTTACATCAATATAACGCAAGTACATTGTAGTTGTTAAGTAGCCTACCTATTTCGATCGAGTAAATTATCAACATACCCTTGAATATTAGGTATAAGAAAAATGTAAAAAATAACGATAATAAGCATTTTTTATCTTTAAGGGAGTCGTGTTTTGTTAATTACTATTGATACCTGAATATTGTATTTTGTTACTTTCAAATATTTAGATTAAAAGTCGTTGTTACATATTTTGAGTTTTATTTTTATAGCCTAACCTTCACCTAATTAACCGTTAAGTATCGTTTAGTTTATTCATTAAATAAGCTTTTGTATCTATGTATTAAGAGCGTTGCTGCGATGTAATCTTTTTATAGTAAAAGTGTGAATATTTTGCTAATATTTGATCTCGCCAACCAGCTGACAGGGAACTGTATAAAACGGTTCCAGATTATGCTAAAGCGAATAATTAGTGGCGAATTTTATTTTATGGGTTGTTAATGGACTCAATTGGGTTAATAACTATTCATGCATTAAACAAGTTCGCGTGAACAAGATTTAGGTATAAAATAATAGATTGTTATGCAAAAATTGCCGCGGAATACAGCAACGAGCAGCAGCTCATGCGAAAAGCTACGAACGCTGAAGTCTAAGGCAATGAAGCGTAAGTAATTGTTCTTATTGAATGTCAATGCGTAGCCTAAAATAATTGGGAACTGGATCGGTATACATTAAGTGTAACGGTAAATTATGTGGGACGACGAGCATTCTGGGGATAAAAAAGTAGTCGCTGACACCATAACCGGCAAAAGTTTGAGATTCTGTAACACATTAATAACTTCGTGCAATTGTAAGCTATTGTACTCTATTGTATAATATAAGAACGAACAGTACGAAATGTATTACCCGTATTATTTACCCGTAACTAGATAAAATCATACAATGGAGAACGGAGAATGCTGCAGAATATTTCAGGCTTCCGCATCAGCTCAAGACTAGCATGTCTTGGAATTATTACGGAAGTAACAGTACACCACCAAATTTCAAGTCAACCGAATCTGTAAAAGTTAGAAACGCCCCTTTTAAAAGGAAATCAACTCAGATCTTTATAAATTATACTCGCCCATACTAATACGGCTCGCTCATACTATCCGATTCGGATTTGCAAAGACTCACTGAGAGGGTATCGGCTGTATTTATCTATAGTATAAACCACGTATATAGTGTAAACCAGTACTAGTAGGTATATAGTACATACCACGAAACTACCACTAGGCCTGATTCACTTGAAAATTCTGTCCTATCACGTCACTGAGAGTGTTGCGTAAATCCAATTCAAATATTTCCTTTGGAGTCTACAACATGAGTTTGTATTTTTCTTCATGCGAACTCCAAAAAACTGCGTTACTTTCGAACAAACTACTTACGAAGCTGTTGTATACATACATTTTTTATCAGGACTACGCTTTCAATGTTTTGCCTTCACATAAGCTTAAAGTGTAAGCACTTTAAACGTAGGCTTATTTCATTACGTATCCAATATGGTTAGAAATCTTAAGCTAGATACTACTTTCAAGTCTCATAAATCTTTTGCTGCGGTGAGATTACCTGTATAAAGTTTCATCCCAACACGACTAATATCCACACCCTATTGGGTTGTGCGCTCTTATGGCCGAAATTAGGGAACAGTGGCTCATTAAAAACAAGATTCAGTTTTCACAGTGTTACACTAAATAAAGTTAGGTGTGGATGTAGTATCAAGGTTAGCCAATTTGTAGCTTATTCGCGTATAATGCTTTTATTATAATGATGTTGCGGTATTGAAGTAGACTATTACAATATTCCTAAGGAAGGTTAAGGGAGGTAGCCGATTCCAGAATAACTAGCTACATACATATGTAATGTGTAATTATACCGACCCCAGTTCGACTAAAAGGCATGACAATAATCTCATGTCAGTCTCATGAAAAGATGAAAGCTGTTTTTCGTGCTAGGATGCCGAATCACCTTTGTCGAGCAGGCTTCGACGGTTCAAGCGCGGAACTTTCTCGATGATGAAGCAGCTTAGGATTCATTGTTTTAACAATCGATATATATAACGTATTTTACAATAAGTTCGCAAGCATATTTTATAACAGCTTCGCCTGCTGGAGCTTTATAACAGATTCTAGAATTAGTGTAATATTCAAGAGCTTTTACGAATACAAAAAAAAACAGATCGTTAATACATCGAGTAAAGATATTTAAATGACAAAGAACTATAGAATAGAATATCCAACCGCGTCGCTATTATTTTATTTTTTAAAACGCCTACATACATTATTATATTCTTAAACTTCATAAAAGTCAACTCATAAATCGACTGATATAACAACCATACCAACAAATTAAAGTCTGTTGGATCTTAAACCGCAGTTTCTGTAGAAATTGCTGTCTGTACCAATACGCAAGCACACATACGAGTACATACTCCGCTAGCAAGGATGACATGTGCAAGTAAAACTTTTAAACGTCTTCCTGATTACGTTTTTTATCATTCTCAAAGTAAATGATGTAATCTCCTAAAAGGAGTTTTATGACTTATTTCAAAGTGCCTCGTTATTACGTTAAATCTTTTTTAAATATCAAATAAAGCGAGCCAATGCGTCATTTCCAAGCGAATACGATACAACTGAATTAGGTTGCATACGTACATGGGGAATCACTGTCATGTGTACACCGATGCCTGTTATCACAGTTCAAACAAAGCTATCAGAAGCGAGGTCATTTAAGGTTTCCCTCATAGTATGGCATTTCTAAAATATGTACGTAAGGTTTAAAAAGGTATTGTTGAATTCCGTCCAATGTATTATCTCTTAGATTTCTGTCTTTCTATATGTATATTTTATCTGCCTGTCATTGTTGAGTGTGATACATATTTTCTGCGTTTATGGGAGACCTCTTGACCACATGTTCTGAAGAATTGTAGTATAATAGTAGTATTAGCAGTAACAAATCGACCATATATGATAATTGACTTGTATGTTGTAAAATTATTGTACTATTTTTCCCCTTAACTACAACCTCTAAATACATTACATAATATTCGATGTAAAAAAGTTAATATATCTACATCAAAATGTACGCTGACAATTTTTAAAGAATATTATTCAAACCATAAGCTATAAAATCATAAGAAAGAGTAGGCAGGTGGAAATTTAGCAATTCCCTAATATCGGTTTTCAATTTTACCAATAACTCTCGCCTGTGACTTTTTGCGCCTTTTTATAGGTATGAATTTAGCTACAGCTCTGAATGTATATTTAATATATAATATGAATAATTGTGAAGTTAGACTTGTGTTCAATATTGTTTAAGTTTCTGGTAGAATATAAAAGTTTAATATATTTATGTGTAGTCTTTTTCTGGAAAATTAAAAATGAATGGGTAGGTAAAATAAGATAGGGGAACGATATACATAGGTTTTAATAATGTTAGTAGGCGACCATTAAATTCGAAAATACTACGAGATATTGACATGACCCATGTACGCAATGCGTGCTATAGCAGGTTATATTTAATGTTCGATATAGTGAGTAACATGAATATTGCGTAATGCACACGTAGTAAACGAAACATAGTGGATTTGGGGAATCACTGCCATGTATTCAACAGTCCTTGTTATCACAATACAAATAAGGCTATCAAAGGTGACATCACTTCAATTAGGACCAGATTAACATCTTTTTCATACAATAGATTTTTTGGGTTCCGTAGCGTCTTGCAATACAGATAATGTTCAGCCGTAATATTGTCTGGACTGCAGGATGAAATAAGGTGACCCCCGGCTTCAATTTATATCTACGCACGCATCACATAAAAACTGTTTCGACCCGAGATAGGTTTATAAACAAATATTAAATAAATAAAAATGACTAGTAAATTATGTACATATATAATAACAAAATGCCAAAAAATACAAAAAATGGTTCTCTCTCTTATCCTTCTCCCCTGTAATTATATAGCGAACTATTAGCCTTTAGCATTTATGAATTATTTGGCAAATATTTTCAATGTGCGGCGCACATGTATGTACATGTACACACGAGTATGTTACTGTTGACACGAGAGAAAGAATTCAAGTTAGTGTCATGCTCGAGGATTTTTTTATTATTCTTTTTACGTGCGTATTTCTTCTATCGTCACTCCACAGAAGCGCTCACGTTCGTGAGCACTTATGTTTAAACATTTCACAGTTTACGATAGTAGGTATACCCTCTAAAGAGTGTGATGTTTTCTCTTTATGAGTTAAGACGTAATATTGTAATAGTTAGCCTCTGACATTTTCTACACACTACCTACTACGCAGTGAGCAATGGTGGTACACTTCCTGCAT
>DWQT01002969.1:0-13188 GCA_018244895.1 Myscelus amystis hages | reverse complement strand
CGTGTTAAAAATTGTTTTAGATAATAATGATAATAATAATATCTTAGGACAATTCCACACACGGCTGTCTGATTCCAAATTACGTCATTCATTTAGATGGCTCATACTTGTTTAGGAAGATACCCAATTCGATTTGTTGACGGCAGTTTACTTAAAAACAATATTAGCAGACCGAAGTGTGCAAGTCATTTTAATATAAAAAAGAGAAAACCACAAAGAGTAACAAAGTTTTTAATTTATTTAAGTTGTCGTCATTAATTTCGTGGAATAACTTTAAACATTCGTAAGTACGACGCGAGTATAACCGAACAAACTCAATATACGATACAAAATAAATCGGTTATTAACCGATAAAAAAGGCAAAACAAACCGAGCTAAAAGCGTTACGCGTCACCTACATCAACATTTCGAAAAAACTCACTGAACACGCTCACTCCATTATTAATCAAACGACGCGTCACAACACTATGATATGCTTATTCAATAATGACTAATAACCCTTTCAAATTTCAATCTACGCAACATTATACCTTAGCATTTTACAAATAAAATTCGATTTGCATTACCCACCAAACAGGTGAGTCCGACCTTTTACGGAAAAGGTGTTTCATTCGCATCAAAGCAATTTGAATTTTATTTCGTATCAAACAAAATTGATATTCCAATGCCGTTGTTGTGTACAAATGTTCAGCATTTATTTAGTACCCCAAGCAAATTGACACCCTATTTCTGAGATTTACGGTACAGTTTGTAATGGCGCGCACGATTTTAATAATGTAAAATGATAGGGCATTGTTTTTGGCCGAGTATGAAGACATCGGCTGTCATCCCCGTTGTCTCGCCGCGAGATAAAGGTCGCCTCTCGACGCTGTGCACCGTTTTTTTCGTCAACATCGCTGGTCATTAACTGGGAGTAAGATAATACGGCACCGTCCTAATGTGTTTGGAAACTGAGAGCGTTTGGAAACGACATTTCCATGTAGGTACGCTACAGGCACTCACCGTGAGGAAGCATTAACTTCATTTAGAAAAGCCAACTCTAAATGTCTATTTTAAGACGAACACAAAGACTTTTGCACACATATGGGTACAATTAAAGATTCTAATCAATCTAATTATCAAGTAATAGTAATTCCAATTTTAATCCTATTTAGATTTGGGCGCTATAAAAGGGAAAATATGGCTTGTGTACAATCTATACTCATATTTTTCAAAATAACCGTCTTTATCTTCGAAAAGCTGAATCCGCATTCAATTTGTGTAGCCGCCACGCGCTCAACACGCAAATATTCACAATTATATTGTAAATGCGGGAGTGCGTTTGTTTATCCGCCCCTCGCAAGCGGAACCTTGGATCGATGTGATTTTCAGTATACACGTAATTGAAAGCCTAGAGTGTGACATAGGCTCTTTCATTAATTGATAATATCTCATTTTAACTGGAAACTACACTTTAGTTAGATAAGAACTATAAGTATCGCGCTTGCGAAGCCTTAGCTTTTTATCCGTATGTAAGCTCAGCCTTAGCTGAAAGTTTGTAGAGTCCTACAATGTTAAACTAATGACAGGCGTAGGAGCCACATAAAGAGGCAAATTGGCTGCACTGCCAGTCAACAAAGTATTTTTAGTAGTTATAGTTAAAAAAAAACATGGAAGCTGTCTTGTACGCCGTAAAAGGCAAAATATGGTTTGAACTAATAATACTGTAAGATCTTTGAATGTATTCATATATTTGCAAATTAATCTTTGTATTTGTCTTTGAAATACCCCTTTATTTCCGGTATATTACATGCTAGTTTTTACCCGCGGCTTCGCGCGCGTTTAATTCGCAGTAGTTCCCCTTTCCCTATACCTAGCGTGAACATTTTCTACAATCTTTGGAATATCTAAATTCATATCCTACATTATTACTGTTTGTCATTTAAAAAAATCCGAATTGCAACTGCGGTCAAAATCTAGTTATACATGTAAACCTTCCTCTTGAATCACTATCTATTTAAAAAAAACGCATCAAAATTCGTTGCGTAGTTTAAAAGATCTACGCATACATAGGGACAGGAAGCAAAAGCGACTTTGTTTTATACTATGTAAAGGAAATACTATTATAGAAGTTACTGTCGATGAAACAATATCATAGAAAATTTCGGTAGTAGTGGTCTCCGCCAGAATCGTGTCCTGTCCTGCAAGACGGATGGCCTCCCGGGGCGCGGAGGCCCCGCGCTGCACTCGCTAACTTCATTGTGCATGTATCTTCTGTATTTTGGGACAAATGTATAAATATTAAAACAATTATTCGGTATTTGCGTGCAGCAAATATATCTTTATCAACCATATACTATCTATATGTATGTTTCTAACCTGTCGTGTTAGCATACCAAGGGCCCTGAATTACGCAACTTGACGATAGTAGGTATGTGGAATTGTAAAATTTATTTTTATTATATTCTAGTAGTTCTAATTTCTGATATACATCTATAAGTAAGTACTTACATTTTGCGAATTTTTCCTTACTTTAAATGTAAGCGATATGTAGCTTTTATTTTAATTGCCAGATGAAAACAGCTTATAAATCATTAAAAAAAACATGAAAACTCAGTTTAATATCGCGTTTTCGAGCTCGAAAATAATCGTAGTTTACATTTTATCTACTCGTACATGTTAAACGTGCTAGTACAACGTACAACAGCAGGAGCGGAGACGTGTCCAAACAGGTTAGCCCCGCGGCGGGACAAGACGGATGCTGCCCCGGGGACCGACTGGACTGCAATTGTTGCCACGCAGTAGTTTCGGGTTCGAAACCGTCCGTTATAAATAAGTTTATTTAATACGCAGACATGTACCTATATGTTTATAATCGGTATGTACGCACGAAGAGAGCGATGGATGTGGATGAAGCACGGCAGGTTTGTATGGACAGAGATATTTGGTAGTCGGTGCCCCCTGCCTACACCGTTAGGAACCTGGCGTGATGGTATAATAAAAGAATAATAATATGTTTATAGGTACTTATGTAATACTATTGTCCGAGACTAGAGTCGGCGTATATACAAAGATACCCACGAGACTAAGACTCAATCATTCTTATAATGCTTTTGGAAACCGAGCATATTAAAGTGCATATAGATATTATTTATAACACATATTCTCAATTCAAATTGAAAAGGAAAGACGAAATGGCAGTTTCATCAACATTAAACGAAACAGGATAAAATCCAAAGATTTTCCGCGAAAAAATCTTTTTCTAAGCACTATAGAATTTTACCTACCATTCACGTCAAAACGGAGTAACGAATTGATGTGATTTTTGCTATAAAGGTAGTTGAAGGGCTGAATGTTTTAATCAAATAAACGCTATAAATATTTCGGGTGCCATAACGGTATGGCGGGTGAACAAAATAAGTGCTATTCCATTAGCAGAAGCCGCGGTTAGCAGCTAGTATGTGATAGTATTGTTGCTAAATAGTTGTAGTTCAATATATTTTCGTATCGCTTCTGACGTTTACATCCAGCGTCATTAGTTCCACGCGCTTTCCCACGGTCATACATTAAATTTATAATTTTATTACACCGCACCGCCGCGTACAACGGTGCACTGATAACAAGTTACAAGCGTACACGATAACGAGCACAAATATTTGTCTATTGATTCCTCTAAAACAATCAACTCCTTCCCACAGATAATGCCACCGCGGCTGTATGTCTATGGCCGCTTATTTATGCCAGCACAGATTATAAATGGTGTAGGAGGCCGCCACTTATAAATCATCAGTTTGATCCGTGATACGGTGATGGCGCTCTCGAGGGCGCGTTGTGGCATGTCAATTTGTTACTTCATTATAATGGAAGTATGTTTGATTATTGTTGTTTTCAACAATATCAAAAACATATGCAGATCTGGCTACTTCTTTGTTATTAATAGGTTATGACCTGAAAAATGGTATTAGCAGAGACGGGCACAGCAGCAGAATAATAAACGCTTTGTAAATTAACAATAATCGTAAGTAGGGTTATTGTTGCTGTGATCAATTTTATGAATTTGTTCCAGCAAAGGTGTTTTTGTTAGAAATAATTATCAACGCGCGAAAGATCGCTGCATCGAATGTTTCGTAGCCGGACTGTTAGTGTGGTTAATAAATCGGAAACTTATAACTATAATGTTAACTATTTGTTGTGACAGTAGCGTGTAAAATGTCCCATGCTGTCTTACTAGTAATTATATTCTGTCTTTGGGAATTCCTGTGTTTTGAGTTATCTACTCTGCACGTTTCGGTTTCATACATTTGTTTGTTTAAATTTTGCGAGTCCTCTCTAATACATGGGAAACTATCGTCGTTCCCCCGCCACCTTGAGCTATCAAATCTGACAGCTGTCAAACTGACAGCGGGCGGTTGTCCGCCGTCAGCGCGTGACGGAGCGCGATCAATTAACTGTGAACTAATTGATTTGACAGGCTGTTTAACTTGCATGTTAGGCTTCACAGTAATTAGCGGTTGATAATTTTCTTTGAGAGGGGAATATGATACATGAAATGGATTAAAAAAGTGCGGTAGAACTAACATTTTTCGGTAATTAGTTATGCAAATTTGTCGATTAAAACATTTCCAGTATTCAATTCTATCATTTTGAGATAGATGATGATTATTTTATTGAAAGCGACCATGATTTTAATGATATTATTGGCACCTGTGTGTTGCTTTTGAAATCGTATACCTACTTGAAAATGTTAATTTTCATAAGGTATGATGATGTTGATGATTAAATTTTCTTTTTCACATAATTACTTAATAACAATTAATGATACATTTTAAACTAAGTGAAACCTCCTGTAAGTTTTCCATTCATGAAAACATGGATTGAAATTAAGAATAAGAAATAATTCTACACACTGGCACTTGATGCTAAATTAGGCAACAAACCCTGTTACGATATGTGTTCACAATAAACAAATGTGTTCATCATAAGAACATTTGGCTTGCGATGGGAGCGAATCTACGATCTCTAAGGTCCTCAACCAATAGAATGTCTCTGGTTATGCCTCTGGTTATGGAGGAGTTTAGGTTAAATAAAAAACAATAATAGCCTGTCAGCCAGTCAAATTGCGAACAATCTAACGAACAATATCCAATCACGAAAACAATACAATAGACAAAAATGGATTGTAAACAACTCGGATACGTCATTGCGATGCCAGATATGAGTGACACGATAGATCGCCACTCGAGTGTGATTTGATGGAGATTAGATTCTGAACGTGTAATGTGTTGACATTAATCTTAACGCAACACTTCATTTTTATAAGAAAACACATTGTTGTTCTTCTAACTCAACAATCGAATATAAATAAAATTAAAGTCTATATGTGATTTTAGAATAATTGCAGTGCGAAGTTTACCAATCTGCCCTTGGCCAGCGAGGCACTCATCAGTCTAGGCGTCTAACACTCTCCGACCGTGGGAGGCCCGGTCCAGCAGTACAACAATAGCCTCCGCCGCAATCAGTACCAATGACCACATTCCATCCTCGCTGTCTATTATTGTAACCATATACATATTATTAATATTATTTATCTACTTTATATTTATTACTATATATACTATTATTATTAACCGTATCGTACATTTATATATTTTAGTAGTGTGTATTAATATCTAATAGTGTAATCGTATTGTATTCATGTGTATCTATATAATATCTATGTATATTAGCCTACCGCGCGCTCTCACCTTCACCCAGGTCTGACTGGCAGAGAATGCCTCGAGCATGATGTTTGTCCTAGTATCGACAATTGTGTTCGGTACTACATTATAAATAAATAAATAAATATCGTTAAGAAACAATAACAAGAGCCTGGAAATCCTTTGACGGCGCGGAGCTAACTGCGTCCTTTATCGAGCGACCCCGACCCATATCAACCTCATTCCCCTCACATGAATAAATAAAAGCTCAATTTGTAGCTCGCGCGTTTAACCGACGCGTCGATATAAACGTCCCCTGATCTAAAGCGAGCTCCCCTGATACCCTATTGAATTTAATTCACTCGAAGAATGCGTTCAAGTGTTTCCTTTTATGAATGGTCATCCTAATTCTATTTGACGTCGACCAGTTATGTAAGAACTGACACTTTTCAAGGCTGTTGATTATTGTTTAATGTTGTATTAAATCGTAAAAGACCATCAGTATTAATTTATGAATATTAATTTTCAGTATTACTAATGTTCGCTAGTAATATAAACATTTTTATGATAAACATATTTTTAAAGTTTATTGTTTTTCAATCCATGTAAAGAAATAAGAAAATTATGTTTGGTTTGCCGGTGGTAAAAGGACATGCCTATTCAATGGTTATGAAACATGAACATACTGTATAATTATAGAGATGTATTATAAAAACGATGAAACAATATTTAGCTTTGACGTTATCATTGCGTAGGATTAAATTATGAACATAGCGCAAAAAGAGCTTTTGACCATTAAAGGGAAAACTATTATTATAAAGTTAGTTCCAAGCGTCAACAAACAGGAAGTGTTAGGGGAATATCCAATGTCATTATTTACCCTCCTTTTATTCGTTCGGAAGGGGAATTAACGGTGGTAACTGGCTATGCTCAATACGCAGCTCTTTAATAAACGTAATTATTGTTTTCAGGCAGTTACATTACAATCGTTTCCCATTAAACAACCTTATTACCTCACTGTTTTGTGGATTATGTCAGCTCACTAAATTTTAAATATACTAAGTCTTATTTGATCAAGAGAATGTTAACCTTGACTCTATCACCATTTGAATACTCATGACACTAATCTCTTTTAAATGTTGTATTGGGGAGATAAAACTCTGTTAACATTAAAACACTATCTTTCACATGATATTTAATAATGAATGGGTTGAAATTTTTCGTTTAACTTGTGTGAAATTTTAAAAGTGTAATAAAAACTTGCACCTACAAGTAACAGAATCCTGTACGCAAGTACGTAAGTAACAGAATCCTGAGCGTTTATATACATATACAAACATATTTACAAGTTTGTGCGAGAATCTTAGTTAAGATAACGGAACTTCGAACAAGGAAAATGTTGAATAAATTAATTAAAAGATTGTGAAATATAGCGCGAGCAGCAGCGGACTGTTACAAGTAAATGTATGATCGCGCTAGTGGAAGGAGTGCGCGGCCAGTAGCCTGGGGACCGTGACTCACTCAGGGAAACCCTTCCGTGACTCAATTCGTAATCAGACCGAGCATCAACAATCGCCCTGTTGATACTCTCTTTGTCGTTTCGTGCGTGATAGACTTTTTTCATACTACACAATGTCGAAGCTCAACACAATGTGTTCGCAGTCCCATTTGTCTCACTTTATAACCTCACCATTGTGCGTATGAATGGGACATTACACGCGTATAAGCAAAACGCGTATGCTTTATTATAATAAATTGTGAAATAAACCGCTTAAAAGTCGACTCGGTTTCGGAAACGATCGTAAGATTTACATTCAGCGGTGTTTCTAAGGTTACAAAAAGTGTGCATCCTTAATTCGCATATGTTCTTTCAAGGCCGAATTAATTACAAATGAAGTACATATTTAAATGAAACGGTCGAACACAGTTGTTATAGTAATATGGCACGGCATGGAAGCACAAACCTGTGTGTTCTTAGAAGCGTATCTGAAGAATGCTTTTGCGAAAATTTTATGCATGTTGTACTTAATAGAGGAAAAATATTTTATTTTTATGCGAAATTCGTTCGGTATGCAGGCACATCTTTAGTGAAAACAGGGAATCCTAAGGGCTTAGTCATATAGATTAATACGCTGCATAATAGTCATAAATCATGTCAACCGAACAAACATTGTAAATAAAAAAATGTTTTAATATGTTACTCTTCGACACCTTTATACTTAAAACCCCTATTCGAAACCACGCAAGCAAATTTATTGTGTCGAAAACTAACTGGTGTAGTATGATACGTTATTGAAGTATTTATGGATAAATATTTTCTTCTGTTTATAACCAAAGGTTTGTAATAAAAAAAATACATTGTAAGCACCAGATATTGGCCACGCACGGATTAAAAATATTGGCCACGCTTAAATTCCTGCAATCGAACAAAAATAAAGTTCTCTTTTTAATCACTGATAAAAAACGAAAAATCGAGGAGTGGCAAGATCAAACTAATACGCGCGTATGCCGGATAATATTTCGACACGTTAGGGTCAATAGAAGCTCGAACATGTACGAGTAGTGACCGAGCGGCGGCCTGGCAAATAAACTGTGGTTTGACGGATGGGGGACTAACTGATCCCATTGTTAATACACTGTTTACATTGTATCCAATTCTGTTATCGCCCACGATTACACTAAATCCGTTTATTGGTTTTGAGTATGAGTGTTTACGTTTCACAGCTTGTACCGACTTGCTATGTATTTTGACGCCGCCAGGTAATCGATACGAAACACAAATTTATCTACTCATCATTTTTATTTCAATATTTAGTTTCTTTGAAATATTATAAGTTATTTGAATTGTTAACGGTTTAATCTAAAGTAACGTGTAAAGTTGGCAAAATAATTAAAAGTAATGCGAACAATCAGGTTTTTTTTTAATATGGATATTGCAAGAATCATGGAAAAAAAAATAATTATTCATCATTACTTTTTCACTTGACCATGTAACAAACCTGATAAATAAATAATCATTAAAGTGTACGTGTTTTAAAAATACTCAACATATTATCAGCAATGCTATTAAACAAACATAATTAATAGGATAAGTTCAGTGCTATAATGCGCCAGTGCAGAAGTGTGTATTTTATTTGTGATATCAATAAAGGTATAAAATGTTGTCCAGTCAAGTTCGAGTCCGCGGTTCGCACCTGCTGCGGGGCGAGCGCGCCGAACGTAACAGTGTGCAAAATGATTTCACTTGAACGGCGATAGTTTTTGTGCAAACAACAAATACTTTTTGTTAGATTCGCATAGCAACCCCGAGGCGAGCCCTCGGCGGCGCTTCTGTGGGAACGAACGAGAACACACGTTTCGTTTTGCCCCGGCCCGGCCGTCTGGGGCCCATGTGAGCAGAGCGGGCGCATCCGGTGGAAACCTCGCGCGGCCCGTTCACGACTTGACATTACACTCGAGTGTTTATTTATCAAGCTCTGTTACAATGCGCCACCAGATTAATGGCGCTTGTACACGCGCACATCCAGTTCTCAATTATAACAAATGTTTTTGTTATTTGACGTCAGACGTTTTTTCCGGCCTTGATTGTTGGTTTCGAAGTCGTTAGCCCAGTTTCGTGTTAATTACAAAGATTTATCAATATTTGATTGCAATAATTACAAGGTAAAACAATTGCGATAACAATTATTCTGTAACAAAATTCCTTTTTCATAGACATTTTAAATCATGTTAAACATGAATCGAAATATATTGTACTTTCATAAAAACTTTTAATACTTTAACATTGCAAAGTACCAATAGCATCCTTTTCAAAACAAGGAAAGTATTGAATAAATTTAACTACATTATAGTTCAACATTCTGCATTCGCGATATGCAAACTTCCATAAAAACTATTAGATATCCTAGTTAAACCATATTTGAAGAAATTGTTTAATTAAGCATGCTTCGCCATATTGCACGAAGTTACTCAGAATAGGAAATACCTATGATTTATATTATAATATGATACTGATAGATCAAACGAATATTCAAAAGTGATGAATTAAATTTCTAGTGATTTGATCACCTGTTGAAATTTACCATAACGTAATATTGTGTAATCAACGGTAGGAATTAAACGGCCATAACATGGTAGTATTATTCGTTTATTTGTTGTTGAGACGCTCTCCACCCAGCGTGGGCGGTGTGCCTCATTTAATGGAGCAATAAAAAATGTTCGACTGTGCTTACGTAATCCGTATTATTTCCGCGTCGGAGCCGCGGCGGAGGTCAACGCGCGTGTGATCTCGTCTTTCGACACCGTTTTTCTTACTCTTCAGCGGATCAAGCAGATACCCTGTGCCTAAATAGAGATCAACTAACAGATTAGATGCAAAAGGTCAAATATAAACCAGGTTTATATGAGACCCTGAATGTGAACACGACCAATTTGGTTATTGTGTTGCGAGTGACAATTCACCTTCGTAGAATTAATATTAGATCGTACGACAACAACGCATTAAATGTGAGAGGTAAATTCTTCGAAGACGACCTTAACTACAAGTTCACCTCGAGGCCCAGCTACGAAGCGAAAAGATGAAGAAGAAAGCTTCATGTGAAAAGCTCTATGTGACAGTAAGTTTCACGTTTACTGGCAAGACCCAAATAATGTTCTCATTGGCTCATCTCTGTTTAGTCGCACGAGGCGCACAAACGAAAATATAATTTTGCATGCAATGCAACGCATGCGTGATGTCGTAAATCATAAACTACTAGCGCGGGTACCTACCTACATATAGAATATAGCCTATGTATTAGAAAAAAAGTTGTACGTGAACTACTATGCCAAAAGTGCAGTAACAAAGCGTGCTGTAGGGCGAGGTCTAGGCCCCAAGAAAAACCTTACCAAGCCATATTTACACAAATCCTTTCCACGTAACGTAGTAGAAAATTAAACCTCGGTTTTCATATCTAATTCTTATTTGTTTTATACAAACTGAATGTTCTAGTTGTAACAATATTTATTGTCTTGTATAATTTATACATGTACATAATATTTAAAATCAATCTTCTTATATTTTGTAAGTATGTAATAAAATAAATATTTTTTATCGCTGTATACCTATAAAATTTTATGTTAGAATTCCGATATACAAATTGCGAGAACAATATTTTAAGGAATGACAACTACAGATTTTAGATAAAAAAAAAAACAAAAAGGACTTTTAAAACTTTCACACGGCGGGCGGTGACAATTATGAAATGGAATATAAGACGCAAGGCTTATTGTGCTGCTTGTAAATAAAGTCGGAACGAATTGTAAATCGGATCAGAACGCCGGGTGCCGCCCATCGAATCCGTCGAAACAATTGACCGTCTGCATGGGTATTGAATACGAGCGATGCCAACATTATGCAAGCCGTCACAAAAGAAGACAAAGGAATTCCGACGTATTTAAAGATCAGACTTTGAAAGAATACATTCCGAGGCCAGTTTCGCCTTGCATAAGTCCGTCATCGTAAATCAGTTAAGCATTGGAAGTCAATGAGTGGACAACTGAAACGTTATTTTATCACCAGTCAGCCGGGCGACGCATAAATAACTGTATATAAAAGAAATGATTTTGCTAGGCCACAGTGACATCTCGACATCTGCCGCGTCAATGCTTCATAGAGTTTTTTTTTTTGAGAGATTAAAGTGCAAGTTACGCGAACATTTTGTAGATATACATTATAATAATGTAATAAACATAGTTTCGTATCATTGTACAAGCGGTAGATTTATTTGATAAAAACCAAAAGGTACACGAGCGAATTGAAGATCTTCTTTTTGGAAATCCGTCAAAACCAAACAATTTTAGGTTGTTATTTAAACCGCTATTCAATGATACAATAACTCAATCGGCATTTTTGTATTTACAAACCTTAATGCGAATGTTCAAAAGATTTATAAAAACCATTAAAACGCCGGGTAAGTTGTGTGAGTAACAGTATTGTTTGAGTTGAGCATTGTGCTGCCAATGACAGATAAGCGCCGCGTAATGAGTACACGAACCATAATGGCATGTCCCCGGGCACGTCCCAGTCCCATACCACTAGTCGGTGCAGCAATTAACACGATCATACTTAAACTCTGTCTTATTGCCGACGTCTTGTAAGTATAGAGAATTTGTTCATAAAACAAAACATGACTACATAGTATAAAATAAAGTCGTTTTCTCTGTACCTATATCCCTTTGTATGCTTAAATCTTTAAAACTACGCAACGGATTTAGATGCGTTTTTTTTTAATAAATACAGTGATTGAAGAGGAAGGTTTATACTTATAATACGTTTACAGTTTTTCTGTAGTGTATTCAGTATCCGCATTGGATCCGTGCGAAGACGGGGTGGGTCACTAGTTGGTAATAATCCCCGATGAATTTTAGATGCAAACCGAATCACACACATAAACATGCCAATGACAGACACTGCGTCAGATACATTTTATAATGACGTGATAACACTTTGGTTTATTGTTATCATTATCATATATATTCAAGGACATAATTATTCTAGTCACAGAGCAAAACGATAGGCGATTAACTTCCTATTGCATATGACGATAAGGTTACCCAAAAATATATTTAGTTACTTCCTACTTATTCAAATGATTTACTCAAATTTTGAATGCGAAATACGAGTACGTACGACTTTGTTATAAGAACGATTCTTACACATCTTGTTTAGGACATAATTTAATTTTGCGATATTATTATTACAATAAATGTAAATAGGCATATTGGTGGTAAAACATCATACTTAGATATTCGTCTGTCTAAAAATAGGGTTTATAGAGTATTTAAAAAAATTAATTCAAATTTAATAAAAAGTGGCAGTGTATTCTTAATAAATTATGTTCTTCAGTTACAATAAAAGTATATTAAATTATTGTGTTATTAGTTGTTTTGATAATCATCAATAAACGATATAAATGTAATAATATCTCTTAGCTTAGCGCTTGCTGCGATAACTAGGAAAGTGAAGTAGTCAAAATATGATTACATCGTTTTTACCGATAAACTACTTAGCCGATAAAGAATTTCAAATGTTGCAAAGAAAGTATGAATTTAATAGCGGTTCTGTATAAATATCATCGAGGAACCTACAGAGCTTAACATCCCTTGTCGATTGGAGCTCTTTTAGGTATTGTTCAAGGTGGGACAGGGGGATTGCATGATGCGTAAAAGCTTAAAACCGAACAAGAGTCTCGTCACTTGCGCCGGTTGCGACGTCCGCACAGCTGCCCGACTGGTTTGTCCACTTGCGCCGGATTGATTTAACGTAAACGCACGATCTGCGGTGCTCACTCGCCTCCGTGCCCGCTCACTACTTTATTACAGATTAACTATCTCCAATCTCACTCGTTAAACTCGAAACATAACCGCAAAATTCACAATACGTTTTTTTTTCGTAATCTCGTTAAAAATATGTCATCATAGAGTTAGGAGCGATTATGTGTCCTCAGATGTTCTTAACTTGAGTACTTTACTT
>DWQT01002968.1:0-13189 GCA_018244895.1 Myscelus amystis hages | reverse complement strand
CCAGTGGTTTGGGCTGTGCGTTGATAGATCACCAAGTCAGTCACCTTTGAGTTTTATATATATAGTAGAAGTAGATAGTAGAAGTAGATAAGTAGATTAGTCCCACCAAAAACACGAGTATGTAAAATAAGTACGTCAAGTTCTTATTAGAAAATATCAGTTTCTAAAATTAGACCAAGTTTAGTCCACAAGTTTATTCTAAAAATTTAATTACAGACGTACTCAAATTACCTTTCTTGGCTGTAGGACATAAATGGCTAAGTACTTTATTAGTCTTGTATCCTCAACACATAATATCTACCTATCATGTACCTACGAGTATATGTGTTGTAGATACAAGGCTAATAAGGGTATTATGTTATAGAGTACAGCCGTACGAATAGATTAAATCTAATTAAACAAAATACTCCGCAGTCAAAACATACGACCAACTGGCATTGTGCGCAATATTTGTACTTCGGGTTGCTTTTAAAAATAAGTAGAAAATTAACCGATTCGAAAATCGCCAATTTCACGAAACTGACGTGTTGCCCCGCTGTTATTTCTTCCCGAGAAAAAAAAAACAAAACACAAAAAGAATTCACATTCCGCAATCTCGCTGTAGACAATATTCAGATAAGGAGAGGTTTAAAAGAAAAAAACTGTTAAGGAATCAGCGAAATCCTAACGATAAACAGAAAGGAAACGTCTTAAGAGATATTTATCGGTAAAATATTCCCCCCCCCCAAAGTACTACGATGGGGTGGGGAGCTCATAAAATGTCGGAAAGAATGCGCTCTGTTTCCCGCCTACAAGCCAACCTTGTAACCGGCTTAACATAATGATACCTCTTGCGATTTTTTAGGACTTTGTAATATCTATTAAGCCAATGATCAGAAACCCTCTCAACAACAGACTGTAATAATGATATTACTCCAAAAGAACTCACACGTATATTATTTTCGCCCCGTTAAATACGAAAACATAATTTAAACTAAAGTTTTTGTCTCCTGGTTTGGAACGCTGTCTGTTCCAATTATTACTATTTTTATGACCGAACATTTATAACAGATACCAATATATTTACTGTATCGGAATTCAATATCATAACTAACTGATATCAAAATCAAAATCGACTTGATTCGCTGTGTTATTACACCCAATAACGGTCTCGTATGGGGCTGATAGGGATTTAATTAAAGTAGGGAGTACACCATAATTAAATGGAAAATCTGACATGTTTGTCTAATTCAAGCGATTAATTATATGTTGTTATTGCAGTGTTGCTATAAGGAAATTGAAATTTAATATTAAAATACCGTTACTAAAATATTATACGCCTCATACAGTATGAGTGAGATGTGGAATGGGTGATGAGGTCTATCACATCTGCCATCTCGTCTCCGGGGAAGAGAGTCCTGTCCAATCGTTTCCTCAGCTTACGGCGCTTTGCGGCCACACGCACCATCGTCCCGAACGTAAGTCGTTCGAGCTTCCACTCTAATCATCTACAACCCTGGAAATCTTTCAGTCGCTTTTTACAACAGGCAGAGGATACCTGTATTCTAGTCCCGTGCTACAGGAATGCGTTTGAGGTTACAAGTGACCACTCAGTAAACCAAAAATCAAAGAAAATGAGGGAAGACTGTAAGGTACTAGTAACTTAGAAAACAAAATAGTAAAATTGGTTGAATTTCGTTTAATTGAATTCGAAAAAAGTTAAAAAGAAAACGAGGTTATTACTGATATCTATTATGATTCGGGTTGATATTGTAAAGATGATTATTGAATAAAGTTTACTTTACAGGAGAGAACTTCATTTAATAACGTATAGGAATCGGCCTATTATTTAGCGTAAATTACGAAATGCTCTTGCTGCTTCTTCTATACGAGTATATCCAATAGGCTAATTGGTAAAGGCTTATATACCACTTGGATACGGCGAATGGGATCAGTTTCCTTGTTTTCGTACGATATCGAGTTCACATCTCTCGATTTGTCATTGACCTTTTCCTCTATTTATGTAACAAAGTGCTGTAGGTGTGTACACAAGCCCAATTAAGCCAATCTATTAGTGACTCCAATTACGATATCCTTTTAATTCTTTCCGTTGTGTCTACTGTTCTTGTATACAGTATTTTGCTTCAAATGGTTGTTAACAGCCTTTTCTTGTGTTGTCCAACCCTTTCAATTGCTTCGTCATCGACCACCGTTCTTCTGTCATATTTAGAGGATTGGCAGGATTTACAGTGTATCAATATGAGCTCAATTGGATCTTTTTAAAATTCTCATGTTGCATTTTCGGTTATTCTTCTTCGCAATAGATACTATGTATGTTATTCGAGGTAGATAGCGTTTGTGTTGATAATGACGCAAATGCGATCGTGTTTATTAACATAATCATCTTACAAGAAAAATCGTGTAACCTTATACCCTAAACGCGGGCGCTGAGATTTACACCATTCAGACTGAAATACGTGTTTTAATAAAGACTCACGGTTCAAATAGGTATAGTGGCGATGGTACTGCCTATTTCCAGGCATCTTCACTATATTTCAACAAACAGAATATGTCGTACCAACAAAAAAATGTTTCCACATTACTTGTCCTTGGGCAATTGAATGAGATAAAACAAAAAGACCCAAATAACCGATAACATACAATCATAGCGTACATTCCACTCACCTGGATGGAAGGACGCGACGCCTCTCCAATTACGGGGATTTACGACCTTACCCAAGTCGTACACGGATATACGGAAACATAAATGTTTTGGGGTTGTTTACAATATCAGAGTTACACCAGCAAAGCGCGGGCTAAAGTTACACGTAGTGAAACCCTAGCACTAAATGACGAAACGTTATATGCACGCGTAGGTCTATAATTATACAAACATGTGCTTGGATCGAGAATTCGAATTTATAATCAATGGAATGCTGCTGTGGTCTAGGTACTATATTAAGAAACGAATCCTTGATGGATTTTATCTTTTTCATATCTGTTCTTCTTCTATCATAAACTAAGCGTACCTACACGTACCTGTTTTAAATGTCTCTTTTCGTACACTGTTGATCCGCGATGAAAGCCACCAGAAGGTACAAATTAAGGGTAATGCAGTATACAACTTTATTTATTTACCTTAATTTAGGGCTACGACACTTAATATTCCACATAACGATCCACTTTGACTTTAAAAGGTACCTCTTGACATGACTGTGTAAATTTGCACTTATTAAGGCTTAGTTGGTATTCTGGTCGGTTTTTTACCCCCACATCTGGGTCTTTGTTACGATTACACAATGTTCTAGGCACACGCTATCCCTGTGATAATTTCAGTAATATTTACTAAAATACCAAATGTTTTGTTAACAAATAATTTCGCATAATTTTATTAGTGCGGTACGGAAACTGAACAGGTAAATGAAAATCGATAAGTTAAATCGATGCAAATCATATTTCTGAGACTATTTAATAAGATTTTATAATGAAATGTCCTATTAAATCCCTGGAAGAAATGAAATAATTGTCGTAAATTATTTTTTATTAATATTTTAACTTTACTATTGCAGATATTTTCACTTCACAAAGAAATTTCTTTTACATATTATTAGGTGCTATTCCATTCAACACGTCATATTAGCAAAGATAATATTGTCTCCCGACGTGACATCGTTAAACCGCAAATCAAATGGTACAATTATGAAAATGAAGTCGTTAATTCTATTCAAATTTCAAATTAGCCGTACACAGACCACTGAGTGGCAATTTACCGACACGTCAATTAATATTGCTGTTGAATTTGATTACTTCATTTGTTTTGATAATGGGTCGTTTGTAGTTATGTCCTCACATACATTTCTATTCGGTTTAAAGACAGTGTTGTCTATTCAATTTTTCAATACTTTTATTGTTTTTGGAGTCGAGTCTCTTCTCTTAATCAGAATAGCAGACTTTAAAAGCCTTAAGACAATATTTTAACACGGTAAGATGCAGAAGATTGCAGGTTTCCGCGCAATGTTTTGCTTTGAATGCAGCTAGTGCTATCTCAATATCGAGTTTCTGTGGTTAAGGTATTGTGAAAGAGCGACGAGTATCTTTTCTTCATAGTTAAGATAGTGTTAGATAAAGATTTTATAAAGTTAAGCAATCGTAATCGGCTAATATTGTTATGCACACAATACTGATTGAATTCATCGACAGTAATAGTCTCATATCCAAAGTCCATTTCGAGGTTCATACACTTTACACTTTAAACAAGTTTAAGGGAATTTACTGTTCCATTATATAAGAAAGGTTTTCTTCCTGTGTTATTAAATGCAAAATGCAAGTTCATGGATCATAGAGTCGCTCAATTATCGAAATAGATCGTTAAATGAAAACATCGATTAATGATTCATAAGCACCAAAGTTAAACTCGTGAATCAACGCTCGTGACACTTTGACCAATAATACATCGCCAGCCATAATTTATTAGTGTTTTAGGCATCAACATTTGATTTATTTACCAAACATCCAAACTACTGCAATGGCATTTCCATATTATCAAATACTATGTTGTTATTGGATGCCGATAGATCAGTTAGTTAATTCAGGGAAAAATTATTCTTATAATATTTGGGCTTATAAAATTCAAGATATTCATGGTAAGATATCAATGGGAAATAGGTAGAAATGCTTTTGACTTAAAATAGACCAAGATATTATCTTACACTTCAAAGTCAGTTAAAGATATACAGACTTATTTTAAAAACGTTTTGTTGCTCTACCTGCATCCACAACAACAATGTAATAAATCGGAAGTGGTGAAACATTTTGACCTTCAAGTATCCAAAACACGAAAGTAAATTGAATGAAGTTAAGTCGTGTGGCAGAAATACCAGTGAGCGGTGCAGAGCTGCCCACATTGCACTTAACGTCATCCGAAGAGCCCTCTCGGTGACTCGCAAACAAAACTGAAATATCACCGTCTCGCTGAAATAAGAAAGCAAATAATTCTCTGCACTCGGTTCGGGGTTATTTCACACGCGTTTTGTTTGTTGGGCGATTTTGCGATTATTACCTACATTTTCATGGAAACAATTACAAGTTGCAGCACCAACTTTACACATTATCGCTAATAATATGATAATGGTGACTTTCGTATATTCATAATTATGTTTTTAAAGCAGTATTGGCTTCGCGCTTAGAAAGCTTTAGGCAAAAATGAGCAAATTACAGTGTGACTATTATTTATTTATTCTGTTGCGACTTGTTTATTCTTTGCTAAACAAAATTATATTGTTCAGTTTACCTGGATTTGTATGTAACATAATGTAAATGTTACATACAAATCCTACTACAATTATTACAAACTAAGTATTAAACTGATTTCGCATAGCGTTTATGGAATAGTTATCATATCGTTGTAAAATCGCGACTTTAGTAATTTAGTCGCAAAACCGCTTCAAAACTTCACTTTTAGTGGATCCACCTTTATAAGAACGCAAATACTATTGTATACGCCAGCGTCGAGCCGGTTCATTCCAATATTGCTGAAACAAAAGCATTGCATGTAAGTCGTACATTTAACATTGGTAAGGTTTTGTTTCTTTGCAAACAGTACTATTTTAGATAATGATTTTAAATGCGATTAGTATTGTTAACGTCTTCATAATTATTTTTATTAACTATTTGATTAAATGTTTTCCGTGGAAGGATTTACAGAAGAAGTCTGGAGATCAGCAATCAGTGATAATTATTAACATTTTATAAGCATTGTGAAGTAAAGTCTTAGGGAAGTTCTCGATCAGAGTTTCCTATATATTTCTTTGGGAAACGGGGTTTAAGTCCAACCCAACATTTCCATTGAAATGGGAAGGCATTGTTGCCAACGTCAGCAAACATTCAATATTCAATTTCATACAAAAATAGCAATTCGATATGGATTTCAAAAACAACTTTGACCAGTTTCGTAACAGCTAAGATTAATTACAGCGTACACAATTAAAATTAAAAATTAGACGTCAACGAACTTCGGTAATGGTTCTCTGGGGCGCCGTTGTGCGGTAAATATGATTTATATAAGTGTCGTGACATTTATTTAGGGGAATTTACGTGTGAAACTTCACAGGAAAGTATCTGTTTTATTAAATATACGTATGTATATAGAAAGCCATTTGCTCTGAATATACAAGGCAATGAACGCAATTAAAGAACCGGAGAAGATAGTTAGAAACATTGATCAAGATTCACAGTAATAAGGGATCAAACATAAAGAGATCCAGTAAATAAATATTGTACAAGTACTTATCTATGTTAAGTGAGTTAAAAAAGAAGTTTTAAGAGTGCGATTTTCGCTTTTCCTTTTTTACGGAATACCTTTGTGATGCTACTTTTTTCTTTTCCCTTATTTCCGTCTCTTCTCACGGGTTCCATTGTGATTCCATTACGCGCTTCCCTGTTCCTCGCATCTGTTGCTGCCACAAAGAGTGATGGTTACAGTGTGTGATAAAGTTTATCAACATATAAGATTTTACATAGAACATTATAAGCCGGAGTGACTATTTTATTTGCACTCGGAGTTTAGAGTCTGCTATTTGGACTAAGAAATAATCTAACACATTTATCTCTTGAGCGTTCAATGAAAAAATCTAAAACTCACATAGTAATACATTCTAAAGCATAAAAGCGAACTCCAGCATACTAGGTGGATTTATAACATCGTGTGCTCAAAGATTTTAGAATGCTCTCAATCGCTTTAAATTTATAAATCAATATTTTGGTAGTTAGAGATTCTCGAATTCCGTTTGTGATTGATGAAATGGAAGGCATTTGAGCAACTGAGTTTAAAGGGCTGTTCACATACGAGTAGACGTACTATACTTCTTAAACGCCTTTGCTAACTGTAGGTATGTTTCAAATAGATATGCGATGCTCTCTATGTTAAAGATCTCTACGACTGTAAGTTGTTCGTGTCTCTAGTACTTCAAAATTCAGTCTTCAGCTCTCCAATCTTCCAATCTTCAGCTTTCCAAGCTTTAGATTTTAATCGTTTCAGCAGTTGTAAGTGTCAGACAATTTGGACTACTGTATTTCTTTTATTTACAAAATTCTCTGATAACTTCATTTCCAGCTTAAACAATTATCAACTGTTTCCAAAGCCCGTCAAAAACTTATTCTGAAACTTTACCACCAATCGACGTTCTAGTGAAATTAATTACAGTTAGTGCTCCACTTCTATGGTAACTTTGTAGGTACTTTCGAAACCTAACAGACTGTTGAGAAATTGATTTATAAGACAAAGGTCGGTTGAATACTCAAGGTACAGACAGACATTTAAATCTGCTTCGACTATCTGCTCAAGTCGACGTTTATCCAACTATTAAATATCTTGTTTCAGTTGTGATGGTGTTTAAAATATAGAGAAATATTGAAGAACAGCATTTGGGAGACATTTATAAACTTAAGGGGGAGTAGTTACTCCTCGCATTGAATGACGAACAAATAGTATTTGTAGGTACTCATTAAGGCGACAGTATACTGTTATAATGTCTTCGCCAAAATATCGACAGGTTCGTGTAGTGAAAAAAGCATTAAGGACAATGCTGCTAAGCAAAAATCTATTATGAAAGGAATATTATACTATCTATGTGATAAGGATCCTGTGATATGAAGTGTATACGTAGATTCTGCGGATAATTCTTTGAAATATATTTTCAAAACTGTAATAACGATAGCTCAACTCACCTCGGAGTCTGTAGATTCGGAAATTTCAACAGGAAACGTGCCGTATATCGCAAACTGAACTAGTTGTAAAATGTTTGCGCTCAGCGCCGAATAAAGGAGTGTGTGCACGTTTACTACTATTATTGATTAGTTAAAATATCACTACAAAATGTAAAATTAAATGTTTCAAAATATTGAAAAACTGTTTTCAAATGCATGAAAAGAGTGATGGATGAGGATGAAGCACGACAGGTTTGTAAGGACAAGGATATTTGGCACGCGGTGCTTTCTGCCTCCCCCGTTAGGGACCTGGGGTGATGGTTATGTATGTATGTTTTCAAATGCTAGCCAAATAAAAAACAAATAAATCACTACTTTCGTAACAAATAATGACCAAAGTCATAATTTTTGAAATATAGCGGGTTATTAAAATCATATTGGAATGGTCGTAGCGTCGATGCAATTGTAAGCTATAAACCAATTGTTAGTTAGTGGTTCCGTTCTCCGAGATCTCGTAGGGCAGAGTATCCGCTGTACGCGACTCGTACGTAATTGTCGCTAAAACCCTCGGTGGCCTGCAGACTGAGTTATAAACTTCCGGTACACGTGACTTCAAATCGGAAGCTACGCGGTAGATCCACTATTAAGTTCATAATTGTACTGTGATATATGGTTATGCGCTAGAAATTTATATTTGCAAAAACTTCGAACAATAATACTTAATAATGTTTTATTTATTTCAATTTATAAATATATTATTACATAAAAATAAATTAGGAGAATTTTAATTCACAGCAAATAACTCTACTCAAAAATAAGCAAAATGTTATTACTGACCTAATACAAACATATTAATTTGTCTAGTAGTGCGCTAACCATCGGATAATGCATACCTTTCTTTAAACGATAACCAATAAATATTTTACCTTCCAGTTTCTTGATAGTGCTATATTTATTGATAGTTCCGCATCGCAAGTACTTATTATTTTAGTTCTAACATATAGATTCTTCTAATCTTGTAGTTTACAATATAGTGTAATAAATAAATAAAGTCTCAACAGTCACAAATACAAACAGTCATAAATTAACTCTATATTCATCTTAAATTCCTCTAAGAGTACCTACATAAATAAATTTGTAAATCCCAATGGCGCCGTACAATTATATGAGTGTACGGGACCTCTGGGCATGGCCCAAGTGACGCTGGGGCGGGCGGTAATTTACACCTTCTAACAGCTCGCTCGTGAGCTTTTGAACTTTCTTAGTGAGCGAATGTATTACACTTCGAAATACAATATAGCAATACTAGTGCTGTTGAGAAATATACCTAATATCTAGATAATGCGCCCATATTATGTGAATTTTCGATAAACATTTTTAGCACCTGAAGAATTTTTCCTATAACTTTACAGTACATAAGGCATTGTAAAAATAACTTTAGATTTGTTTAAGAACTTTAATTTTTGCAAAGTAACGTGAAAAGAAATATTTATTATTTCATATTTGTATTGAAATATTATTATTACTTATAATTATATATTCTGACGAATTGTGAATTGTGGTAAGTCGTAAATTGATATTTCTGAACGCATTGATTTACTGACATTATATTTTTATGCTTGCAGTGGTTTGATTTGGTGATGGTGGTTTGCAAGAAATGGCCGACTATTTGGTAGCTATAATAAGAAAAAAAAACTAAGTTAGACTGTAGTTCACCGGACTTTGAGTAATGGAACCACATTCGTAAGGGCGAACGCATATTGCGCCTGGAGACGTAGGCGCTCTATAGAGATGCCATTAAAGATATACAAGCTCATTTGCATATACCTAAGAACCACAGATAAAAAAGCGTAATATGTTTGAATTTCCCTCACATTTCACAGAAAGTAAAAATATTTCATATCCAGTTGATTTATTTACGAAAATTGCAAGAAGGGCTTTTTACAAAAAGATAATAAGAAATCTTTTAATATGGTGTGGACATCTTACAAGGAAGGTTGAAAATAATGTGTAAAAAAAGCGCGATGAACATGAATTCAAAGGGCAATAAGGAAAGCGGAAGATCAAGGAGAAATGATTGAACTGCTAATAACAATGCTGCTAAGAACAGTATGATAAAAGTGAATTTTGAGGTGACAGCAATTATGGAGGAACGGAAAATACTGCGATAAGCTTAAACGAGTTAAAAAAGGTCAGGAGAATAATGAGAAATATGTCCTAAGTCCTAAGATATTATTTATTTATTATTACGCTACAAAAGACAAAACATTGATCGAACTAATGACTATGTAAACTTTTAAAATATACTTTTATTGGATCAAATAAACGCCTTTGTCTGTGTCTCGTCTACTCCATAGGTTTCAATACTCCACAAGAACATGCCTCAGCAGAATTTCGCAGCAACGTAAGCCATTTTCATTTCGATCAGTCACTCCATTTATCAATCCATCTAATTATTGTCCTACCAAAAAATATTTTGACTTTTCCAATAAAATTACAGATTAACTACTATTACTATTTTATCACATTCACATTTTCGACAACACTCACTTTGTACCTTAACTATTTAATTAGTTATCAGTTGAATAATAGATAAATATACTTATTACGCAAATATATGGAGATGACTTTCTTTATCGTCCTCAAGGTATTGTAAGAATTTAAAACCTGACGATTTTATTAAGTTACATTCTATTACACCGAAAACTTAAGTCATATGCTGGTTACACACCAGAGACATAGGCTTCCCATATTGTAAGATAGAAAAATAACTATTAGTCAGTTATAACCTTAATTGAGACTGAAAAAGCATACATATAATATTGTTATAGAAGTTTTTATTTCTTAAGCATTGATCCTAGAAAGAAGCTAAGAAAAATATAAACCATAAATCCCTTACGAATAAACCAATCACAATAGGTGCCCTATTACTTTAAAAACGATTTTTCAACATAGAAAACGGACAAGGTTCCATTGTAAAGCCGGGGCTACACAAGTTATAAAGCTCGGTACTATACAAGTCACCATTAACAATGAGTAATACATCGCCTTTCGTTAGGCTCCATTGCCGGTTCGCAGCAGACAAATGGTCTGAACATACGCCTGATTTAACACAATAAGATACGTGTCTTACCCTATAAGGTAGAAGATACACTGTTACTCATACATACAGGATGATTTCATTAGAAACAAAAGCGATTTTCGTCGTTCTTCGCAAGTAAACTCTTTCAATTGTTTGGAAGACCGTTGCAAAGTAAAAGCAAAAAATCTTTAATACTTGAAATGTATTCAAAAGAAGACACAAAAAACTATAACCATACTATTCTATGTAACCGTATATATGAATACGACAGGAAAATGACTGTTTGAGCCAGAGATTAACGCATAGCCGAAATCACTGAAATTAAAATCTTGAAATTATGCAGATAGGTTCTTTATATTGCACAAGTGAACATTGAGAAAGGGATGTTTGAAATTCTACCCAATAGGAAGTAACATAGGGGTAAAAGGTTGTAAGAAATTCATCAGTTCGGAAGTTTTACGTTCTTGTTAAAAACGTTAATGGTTTTTGGAAATTCAATTTCTGTGCGAGAAAATTGGGGCCAAAATCTAGTATATTAAATAAACAAAACATCAGTAATAGAACTATCTAATTAGAAAACATAATATATGTATTAATATATATACTAATATCGATAATTGTCGTACATACCTTTAGTGAGTATTTTGTCTAAAACAAGACAAATATTGTATATAATTTACTAAAAAAAACGTTTAATTAGAACAAATTCATTGGAAAGCCGTAAAATCTTACATGTTTGTATGAGTTGTGGTGATGACAGGTAAAACAATGTGAAAATATTCAAATGATGTTCCCATTACAAAACGCTTAAGCCAATTAAATAAAGCATTTTGGCTACGTTCATGGCGGTGTGGGCTTAGATCCGTTTGGCTTCCCTCCATGGGATTTTCGTTTTAAAATAATATCACGTTAACAATTACAAAACGTTGTTTCCATTTTTTGTTAATGATATATCATTTCTTTATTATGATTAATAATACTTATTTGAATAATACTCATTTATTTAAACACAGATAATAGTCAATCCCTTTTCAAATGAAGTACTTACCGCCAAAGAGAATCTTTATATATATGTAATGTAATAAACAATGTTAGCCGTAACAAAATGGTTTCCAGAAATATTAATTTTATTACGAAGGATATAAAAGATATATGCGTGTAATATAAGGGATTTGGATATTATTAAATAAATAAATAAGTCATCCAAACACTTTTCTTTATAAATAAATTCATGAGTATATAAAAATTCTCTGAAAGACATTTATTAGGTTTTATATAACATATACATCAGTGAATGGGACGGCATGAGGAATTACGTTAATGCTGCCACTATACAGATGTAATAAATCTATTATATGCGGTATTCCCAGAAACCTTTTTGTCACAGAGCTTTCTTATCCAATTTACTTGAGCAACTCCTTCCGGACCATCAAAAGGACAAGCCTCTTTAAAATTTCATTTCATCAATTCAAGTGTAAATGGGGCCTTGGCATAAAGGTCGGAGCTAAGTAGATCAATTCGACCACCTGATTCTGTGCTGCCCCAATTTGCGTAAATTTGACATTCACCTTGCTCTGCTCTGGGTACAGTTATAAACGTGCTTATAATTTCCACCGTGCTTCGAACGACACTAAGCAGTACGAGTATATCAAGCTTTTTACACTGTAGTATACGTTAAGTGATTCGAAGTCGATCGGGTCGAAACCGTGCTTTTGCCAGGTACCTACTATGAGGACGTAGAATCAGGTAGAAACACGTAGAAATAGGATTGCATTTGCTGGTTGCCACACGGATATACGAAGACGGTCCATACTGAGGTGAACAGCGCTTGACAACACTGGGCACATGTACGTTTAATAATTCACAACAGTCGAGTTGAAAATGGATGAATGGAAATGACACTGGAACTGATGGATACGACGGTCTTTACTAAGCACAGTGTCGGTTCACTACCGAAGATTTTCTTTTCAAGATTATGTAACGAATATACGTTTGTGACAAAATTATTACACGTTTTATTAATAGAACACAATATAATACTTTGTTATGAACATTGCTTACGAATAGAAGTTTTAGTATTTAAGTAGCGTGAAACACACAACTAATTTCTTAAGTCATGAGACCCGGCAGATACTACTGCGCTCGAGGCTCATTAGAATTTAATTTTATTTAGCCTCAGTAGACAGTTCGTGGGTAGAAATTCGATTACACCATCAAGAGAGGTAAAAGATTCAATGATGTTAGCAATAGTACGGATTTTCGCAAGGTAACTGGAAAGTGCATATTAATAATAATATCTTAGGACAATTCCACACACGGCTGTGTGATCCCAAATTAGGCAATTTAATGCCTGTGTTATGGTAACCGGACAGCTGATATACTTACATATATACATATTATATAATACTTATATAGATATTTTTA